>JAMYIC010000459.1:0-50234 GCA_024112705.1 Microcera coccophila | reverse complement strand
GAATTGAAGGTTTCAATGACGATACTAATTGCCGTGAAGGATCGTGAAGAATTTTTATACGAAGCACCTTAGGCTTGTAGGTTGACCTTTAAAAGTGAGGCTGACTGTATGGCCTAACGCGACACTAGCTGATAGGTCTCGCGAAGCAGCCTCGCGTATAGAGTAACTGAGGCCGAGATGAGAGATAACAAAAGTTGGCCCTGCCGAGGCACAACTAGAGTCTTCTGCTGGGTCTAGTCCTGTAATATAGAAATAGAAACTAGACTGCCCCATATTGCTAGAAAATGTTTTAATGTCGATCGCGATAAAAGTGTGAGATGATCGACCGTGCCTTGAGGAATCCTCAGTATCAGTCACGATCCCGACCCATCGTTCCATAATCGATTTTGCCCCAAGTCCCTTGGCTAAATGACGGCGAACTCCGATCGAAACCCGGGCACGAACAGCCAGAGGACGCTCGCCTGATTTCCGCTATCGCTGAAAAGGTCTGGCAGCAACCCAGCGATAGTCCAACTGTCAGTCAAACTATTTATCCTCCCCCACGATTCGCCCCAATCGCGGCCAGTCTTGAAACTAAGATAGTAACTTCGAGCTAAGACGGCTGTTTACAGTTATCGGTGTGGGTTGCTGCATGATATAAGCGAACTAAGGAATTTATTCCCCCGGACTTAGGAGCTCAGACGGATTATGACACTACTACTTTACCTCGTCGGACATAACTAGAGGATGTTATTTACCTACGATCGAGGTAGTAGGATCGAAATTATTAGAAAACATGCTATCGTACGATGGGGCAGGATCAGAATGTGAATAGCTCTTGATTTCTATTTAGTTGACTGACTGGACTTTGATCTTTATAGACAATTGGGGTCTAAAAGTAAAGCTGTTGTACGAGGCTGTCATATGAGGCTGTTATACTAGGTCTTAGCTTCGGCCGGCACTTGCGATCAACTGCAGAGGTAGCAGCCAATGCGCCGGTAGAACCCAGGGAGAATATGTTAACGGCTTCATCAACTTAGCCTAGAACTTTGACCTAAATCGCTGGTACTACAATGGGCAGCACATTATCTGCACCTAGCATCTCTGTGCTTTCCTGCAGGGCACGGGCGGAATGCCTGGCTCAAGTATCAAGCAGCTCTTCTGGGAGCTCAACAACCACGGCTGCAAGAAAGGCGGCAGTGTTCCTGTCTTCTATCCAAAGGACAATAATGAGAAGAGCCATGGTATTCTTACCATCAACTATGTCAGCAATGCCAAGTGCATGTGAGCTATCTGTTAATACTAAGGTGTACGGGGTCTTTTTGATAGTATTTGAGGCCTTTGCTACTATTTGCAGGGGCTCTCTCGTTTAAATATCTGGTGATATAGAGCCTGAGACGGAGCGACAAGCAGAACCGGGTGACTGGGCAGGAAGTTAAACAGGGTACCGAGATGGAAGTCCGTCGACATGGCCACTACTCACAAGGTGCCTCAACGTTTGAAGGAGAGGTTCAGGCAACAGGATTAGTAGTCTAAGGAAATTAGGAGATTTTTTTGATTAGTTTCATATGATATTAAGTACCTTTATATTTATTTTAAATGTGGCATCCTCAAATATTGATGACCGTATTACATATGTGTGGGTCAGTTATCACGGAGGCACACCAAGAAACTGTCCGTATGTTACCCAGGGCGATAAGTCAGAACCTATTGAGCAAAAAACTCATATTATTTAAGCAGAAAGTAATAAGGCGATAATTTACATGAAGTCTTTACATCTTCTCCTGAACGTTATGTTTTTGATGACTGAAGCGGCTTTAACTAGCATCGCGACCTGCGTGATCCTCGGGAGGTAGATGTTCATTGGTGTACCGTACAATCTCAAGGAATGCGGTACGATGGATCTTGGTTCTTCAATGTATTGTGTCCACGGCCAAGATGAGCCGGCCGTTGTATGTTAACTCAAGATGACATCTGATTCATTTAAACGAAAAATCAACCAAGCCACTTTCCCTAGTGCAGTGCTGGGTCCCAGCGCGTTGAGCATCAAACTTATGCATTCTAAATAGAAAGTAACGAGGTGATTACTTGCTTAAACTACTTACGTCTGCTACCAACCTTCATGCTTGCCGACTCGAACACGGGTTAAATAGGACTTTGAAACGGGACGGCGTGACCCTCGAGAAGCACGTGATCATTAGTGTAGTGCTTAGTCCAGCTGACCTCTGGGCTTTTTCTCATCTCACCCACCAGACGTAACACGCGACTGCCTCTCTTTTTAGATGCTAGCATCATGGCCTTGAGTTTTTTCTCTCGTCTTCCCGAGCATCTTTCCACCTCACCCAGTGAAATCTGCGCCAACTGCAAAAACCTAACTCCCGAGAACCAGCCAGAAACTACACGTGTCGAAATCGCGCTCTCGCGACTCCAAAAGTCATCTACTCACTGTGCATTCTGCAAGCTGGTGCATGCTACGTATAGCCGCTACAACATCAGCGTCGATTGCAGCGGCGTTGTTATAGACTGCACATGGGGCCGGCCGGCCGTTCTCAAGTTCAAGGACACGTTGAATGACCACTTTTCGTCGTGGTATCTGCTTTACGTGCCTCAAGGTACCACCATAGCGCAGGGTCAATTAGGACGGGCTCTAATCTTTTAGGAGCCACTATTTCATCATGGCCGAGCCTCGGGGGACCAGGAGAAAGTCTCGGCCATCTCGGATCTGAAGCAAGCCTCAAGTTCCTGAAAGAACATCTGGATGAGTGTCTGATGTCTTGCGACGACAGTCATGCTACATGCAAGCAGCCGGTGAGCAAACCATTACCCAAGCGAGCCTTGGATGTTCGTGGCGAGAAGGTGAGACTCTGCGATACAGCCGGCCAGATTGGGGACTACTGCGCACTATCGTACCGATGGGGACCGCCGGAAGAGACATTGCGGACCACAGATAGTAACATCGGTGATATGATGAGCGGTATAGAGCTGGCGTCATTCCCCAAGCTACTTCAGGATGCCATCGCCTTAACGCGGCGCCTGGATGTGCCATATCTCTGGATCGATGCTCTTTGTATTATACAAGGAAATAAAGAAGGTCAGCAATAACCTTTCAAGAAGACTAAGCGTTAATTATAACTTTGAATCAAGATTGGGAGGCCGAAGCACCGAAGATGGGCGAGTATTATCAATACGCAATTCTCACAATCGCCGCCTCTTTAGCGAATCAGGTTGCCGAACCCTTTCTCGTACGACGAGAAGAAATCCGCCCAGAACTACTCTCGAAATTCGATTTTGCCAACGGCGAGGGGATTACCTCACAGATAATAGTACGGCGAGTCCCCGACTACGCCGGAATCCCCTTGGCGGCACACGCACCCCTCTCCTCAAGAGCATGGACATGGCAAGAGAACGTCCTATCGACACGAATTGCCCACTTCTCTAAAAGCGAGATCATCTGGGAATGCCGATCGCAGCAGGCGTTTGAGAATGGCGCCAAGCTTCAGTGCGCCGTTGGCCTGGCGTACCGATTTGCCAGAGCAGGCGATGATATCGAGTATTACTGGAAGGCCCTGGCAACCGAGTATTCCAAGCGGGAACTCACGTACGAAAGCGATAGGCTCCCTTCTATCAGCAGCGTTGCGTCTCATTTCAGCAATTCAATTCCCGGCCGGTATTTAGCGGGCGTGTGGGAGCAGTGGCTGTTTTCGGACATGGCGTGGATGGCATCCTGGGGCGCTGAGAACGCAGCTCCACCAGCACCCAAGGACTCGAGTGAAATGCCCAGCTGGTCCTTTGGAACTATATAGAGCTGGAACTAAGGGGCCTTTGAGATCCGCATCAGATTCAAACCAGCCAGGCCACGAAGATAACTGGACTCGAGCTGAGGACCCCTAAATAGGCAGACGCGTTAGGAATCGGGTAGCTTAAAGGTCCTATCGCACGTACCCATTCCGGTTCTCACCGCACAGGAATCTCCAATCTATACGTTTACTTACTTTGGCATAAGACATGCCGACGACCTGAGTTATATAGGTCAGTGGATGAAGACAAAGGTCAATTAGTTGCAAGAGAGATTAGACATCCTCTAATAGCATTGCTATCAACTAACCGCATTAACCCCATTATCGACTTAACATAACTCCCTTAATGACGCGTCTAGACTAGAGCTATTTGCTATAGTATTGATTCCCTAAACCCTGTCGGAAGCGAGGTGAACAGCGGTGAGCGCGCCACGGTCGACCCCATTCCACCCGATAGCGTTTCAACTGATCTACCGACACTTTCCCCAGACTCATCCACTCGTGGAGGGACGGTCTCATTCCACGTCCAGAGCTGCTTCTGCTGACCACTGTCAAGATCCATCTCTCGTGCGGTCATCGTCGCTAATCATGAAGAGCGGAGCAGAGATCCCAAGGCTACCGAGAATGCATCAACTACAGATTGAGCTTGACTGGGGCAGAGGGAAGACGTTCCAGTGGGCGAGTGCCACTTCGAGACGGTCGCCGGTGACGTGAGTGTCGATGATGGCGCTGAATTCAATTGATTCGTACGTATACACCGGCTCCAGTGCAATCAATGCCTCAGAACGGGTGACATGCGGCTGATGAACCTGGAAGTTTAGGATCGTATCGAACAGCGCTTTTTGCCGTTGCTGCTGGGGTTGGCCGCTGCCGGGGCCTGGGATGGGGTTTCGCTGGACCTGGACGAGAGAACAGTACTAGTACTGGAAACCCCGGAGCGAGTCTTCCTGAATACAACTGAGTACAGTATCGAGTGTATGGGAGAGATCGCAGCGGCAGGCAAGAATATTGATAAAGGCACCGATAGCATTCTCCTTGATGATGCACGTGCCGTCGTCGTCGGCACCGAGGTCATCGCGACCGGAGACGAGATAGCCGAAGTACAGGTTGTCGGAGCCGGTATAGGCCCGGAGTACGAGCGACCAGGCAAGCTTAAACATGGTGGACAGAGTGACATGGTGTAACTGGCAGAAAGCGTTTAGAGAGTCGAGAGAGGGGAGAGATTTAGCCCGGGTGACTTGAAGAGACCCATGCTGCACAACTCCGTCATCAAGGATGGTCAAGCGGCACGGCTGAACATGGCTAAGAAGACCTGTCCAATACTCCAGCTCCTTGGCTAGATTACGTCCTTGCGTAAAGGAGACCAGCTCGCGGTAAGCCGGTGCCTCCGGGAGTTGTACACCGCCATGGTAGAGACCGATGAAGTCCCGGACAAGGATGTCTCCCGAAGCCCCGTCAATACAAGCATGATTGATGTCGATCCTGACGAACTTGCTCCCGTCGCTGACATCAATAATAGTCAGCCTATGAGGAGGGAGTGCATCCCGAACAGCGAGGCTCAGCGGTTCTCTTAGGACAGCGTCAAGTTCACTGGCCAGACAAATCAACTTCAGAATTCTGGGCTCTACCATTTTGAGGACAACTTGGCAGAAGGCGTCGTCGTGGGAAGTCGCTGAGTGTATAAAAATGTCGGGCTTGGTGGAGAACAGATAAGAAGGCATACAAACTCTCCTTGCTCTTTTGAACCCATGTTGTAATGGCGACTTGGTGTTTCATGCTTTTATTATATTCAAATTTGAGCCGCAGACAGCCGCAGACAATTTCGGTCGCGATTTGGAAGAGACTCGGGCGGTGGAAGTCGGGCCCAATGTCGTACTCTTCTGGGAAGAATATTTCTCGCTCGAACAACCCCCCAGGCCTCTCCAACTGTTGGTAGAGACCCAAAAAGTCGAAGATAATCTCAGTTGTAGCCGCCGAGGAACCGAAAGCTTGAACGCCGTCTGGGTGAAAGAAACGGGACGCAAAGTACGACCAGCCGTCACTTGGGACACATCTTTGGGCATCTTTGACGCGTCTAAGCGTGTCAAGTAGATCATTCTTGATAGGATTTGTTTCAGTCAGGATGGGATACATGGTCGTAAACCGGCCGATCGTCGAGGAGATGTCGACGGAGTCATCCCAAGGCTCTCGCCCGTGGGACTCGCGGAAGACGATTGGTGGCTGGCGGGCGCGAAGGAGTGTATAACAGCAGGGAGAAACAAATCCACGGGTTCAGTGCGCAGGGCCTCGTGTAGCTTTGACCTCATGAGGAGGAACGTCGTGGGCGATCATGGATAGCAGCTGGCCCTGGGGCACTTTGATGAGGTCGACGACGAAGCCAGGCCCGCCGAACACGTCGATGGCACACTGGCTACTGAGGATGATGCCGTCTATCTCTTGATGATCAGAGTCGAGATAGTTCAGCGTGAAAGCATGCTCAGAGCGTATACCGATTCAACGCTGAACATGTTGGAAAAGCTTGCAAGGGCAGTCTGAGAAGGGCTCGCTGGGGGCTGCCGGGGGACCGAGGGTGGAGTGATAAGTGCCATGGTTGATTAGGTGAGTGATGTTTGGATTTCGAGGTGAGGAAAAGATGTTGCAAATATGTCTTAAGAATGTAATAGGAGGGCGCAGGTTATATGAGTTGAAGCGTGGATGTGGTTCATGGGATTGGTTTCCACGTTTAATTGTGCTTTCTGCTGGTAATTCCTTGTCGGCGTTTTTGTTATTAAATAATGGCAAGAGATATTGCTTGAGCGAATAAACGGGAAGCGACCGAGACTGCTAGCTCTGTATGTGCGTATTCTGTCGTGTTCTGCTTGTTCAAAGAACGGTTCCTCGTCCTAACAGCTGTATCGCACCCGGGACTACTCATGTGACCAGTCTGGCCTCGAGAGGATGCTGCTGGCTCCGAGACACTGAAAAGAACCACTAAATAGTGACTAAGATCAACAGTTATAGAACGGAAAGGTAGCGTCGAGGCGTTCAGCCCTGTGGGCCCCCGCGTCATTGAGAATCTTGCGGGGGTCAGACATCAATACTTTGAGGTATCCCCAGGAACCAGAAAATATCCCGTTACCATTCACTCTACAATTTTCCCGCAAGCTCCAATAGAATTCCAGCTGTCCACCATGGACGTTACCAAAATTGTTGCGGCCCAACAGTATCCGGGATGCTTCACGGCCAACGAGGTCCGTCAGCTCCTCGGACAGGCTTGGACAGATGAGAATCCGACAGACGGCGATGAGGGACCGGAACAAGATGTCCGTGGAGTGACGCTCGAGAATCACTGGCTCCCCGAATGTATCTGCGCCCCCTTGCATGCACAATGTCTGACTCCCGATTCACCACCACACGTCGCTCGGGAGACACCTCCGTTCGCCTCGTCCAGCTCGGACCGTTCTGAAGATTCTGAAGATGCTCAAGACTCTGACGAATCTGACAGCTCTGACAGCCTCGATAGCATTAATCTCACTATTACACTGGACCAGCTTCGTGAATCGTCGCGATCGGCTTGTTGGTTCTGTGGTGTCATTTATGCCGGTATCGAGGCCATGCCACCTTGGGATCCCACGATCTCCACACCGAGCAGAACGAGTTTCCGTCTCGAAAGCTCGGAATCTGGGATATCGGTGACGGCATCAAATGAGCTAAAAGGCTATGTCAGCCGCGTTCCAGAGCCAGAACTCATGTTTTACGTCGACAGCAATCAAGGTAGGCAAGCTCTCCGCGACATTCATATTTGGTCGTTGACATGGTAGCCTTGTAGCATCAACCTCACCGTGTAAACTAATCCACGTGAGGCGAGAAAAGGCATACTCGGACCCTCATCAACAGGTCCAGTTCCTATCTCGAGCTCTGCAAGACTGCGTTAACAATCATGCGTGCACACCTGAAGAAACCTCCTTCATGCCTACACGCCTCGTCCACGTACAGGTCATCGACGGACAGTACTCTGTTGGCCTTGTCAAAGACGTCTCCCCCGAATCATACGTCACGCTCAGTCACTGCTGGGGCCCTTCATTTCCTTCCTACGCCGAGACAACCAAGGCGAATGTCGAGTCCCGACTGTCGCCGCGTGGTATCGCTTGGGGGGAGCTTCCTCAGACCTTTCGTGACGCCGTGGCCATGACCGAGCGGCTCGGGTTCAAGTACATCTGGATTGATGCCATTTGCATCATTCAAGACTCCTCCGCTGACTGGGCGGCCGAGTCGAGCCTCATGAGCGAGGTCTACTCGTACGGCGCCCTCATGTTGAGCTCAGACGCATCTCCAAATACGGACGTGGGTTTCTTTCGATCTGCAAAAATGTCCACTAAGCCGTGGTTGGTGCCTGGCAGCAACTGCGCAGTCAAGGCTCGCTTCCTTCTCACTCACCGCGTCTACGGACTGATGCCGCCCATGTATATTCCTTTTGAGCAGTCCCGCATCTACCCATTGTCTACCAGGGCCTGGTGCTACCAAGAAGGACGACTGGCGCGACGTGTGATGCACTTTTCCGTCGACGAGGTCTCTTACGACTGCGTTGACGGTGTCGAGTGTCAGTGTGGCCACTGGGGCCCCGAAGGACACAAATTCGGAACAAATGCCTGGTACAAGACGCTTCCACATACGACGTGCACGACGGAAGAGAAGCATGGCTTATGGCTTAACACTGTCACCATGTACAGCGAGCGAGACTTGTCGTTCCCGACCGACCGGTTTCCAGCTCTTTCTGCTCTCGCGAGGCAGTTCGACTGCTCAGGCTCGACAAAATCCGAGAGCTCGGCAACCGAGACAGGGCACCAGTTTAAGGACATCAACCTCGGTGTCTACATGGCTGGGTTCTGGTCCAAATTTCTCCTGGGCGACCTTTTCTGGTATGCCGACTATCGTCCTGGGACTCGCATCTCGACTACGTCTAGCTACGTTGCGCCGACGTGGTCGTGGGCTAGTGTATCTGGAGGCATCAACTGGGGCAAGCCAGGCAAGCTCCATGTCGACCTCATCAGCGTCCTCTGCGAGCCTGCCGGGTCGGATAAGCTGGGCAGGGTGGCGTACGGGGAACTGGTCCTAAAGGCAAGGATCGTGCCGGTTCACCTGACCCAAGAATTCTACAGCTTGGGCGAGAGGAAGGAGTGGAACATAGGACTGCAATGCCGAGACCCAGAAACCGGTGAGCGATCGTGTGTCGGGGCATACAGACCTGACAGCATTGAGCCTGTGCCAGGGACTGACTTCTTCGGGGGTATTATCCCCAGCTCGTGGCACGATGACTATGCACTCGACAAGGCAGTCCCGGTCGAGGATGGAGAGTATTTTGCCATGCTTCTTGGGGAGACTGCTGTTATAATTATCAAGGCTGTGCAGGATGGAGAGCTCGGAGAGCTCGGAGGGCCCAGAGAGTATGAGCGCGCGGGAACTGTACATGGTAATGCAGCTATAGAGAGCGACGACATGACTGCATGGTTCGATGGAGTTGAACCCCAGGTTTTGAAAGTCATCTAATGTGGAGAGTAACATGCTACGCCATTGCAATTAGTTCCTAGGGGTGAACGTTATGCTGAAACAGGATCCGGGGGCCTCTGTTCTTCCCCTGGCAAGTCTCTCGAGAGCTGTATGCATCTGCCTCCCTCTTCACTACCCGGCCCAAGGCTACTCCCGACGTATGCCCCCTCCGCCTGCGGCCATGATGCTTTTCTCGTCGTGGGCGTCTCAAGTGTTGCAGCATGGATTCCAGAACTCCTCCGTCTTGTCGGGCTTCCTCCCTGTCAATCGTATGTCCTTTCGTCATTGTGTAAGCACGAAACGCCTCAAAGTCTTCCCACACCTTGACCTGCTGCCCTGTTCTCCGCGCATCAATTAGGCTGACGATGTTGACCAGGGTGCTCTTGAGATTCCTCTTGCGTTCCAGAATTGAATCGCGGGCCGGGATCCGGACTTTGCGACAAAGAGCCTGGTAGCCCGTGAGCTTTTCCTCGGCGAGCTCGCGCTCTTCCTCGAGCTCCTATGACTGCGAGGAGTAGTGTAGCTTCAGCTCGGATCGCAGAGCAATCGTACGCTGTGTTTTGAACTCTTGGGATCCGCTGACCCATTCTTGGGATGACGCGAGGCGTGAGAATTCTTTGTCAAAGGACGCGGTGCTGTCGGGGACAAGGTTGTTGAATTTTTCTCAAAGTGGGATTGGCACGATGGAGGCGGCATATCCGCCGCCTGACCCGAGAGCCAATAGCTCAGATTAAGCAGGTAGAAGGTCGCCAGACAGCACATAGTCGAGGTTCTTGTGGCGGGACAGGCTGGAGATTCTAGCGAGAGCGACAAAGGCATCGTAGCACTCTTGCACCGTATCGTCACCGCCGCCAGAGGGCCAGTGAAGTGCCGCGCTAGCGTTGCCCGAGGATCCGTTGCACGACTACGACCGTGTCGTCTGCATGTCAGGGATTGGTGCCACGGTGCAGGACATGATGGACTCACTGGCCCGTGTAGACGGTGAAGATAAGTCATCTCTTCTATCAGAGAAGGAGGACCTGGCCACGAAGGCTATCCTATACTCGTGGCCGGCTGTCTTTGACAGCGAGAGGAGGCTCAAACTGGGACTGGAGCGCGATACATCTTTTGACGACATCGTTAGGGAGTTTTAGGCTACGTTGGGCGCGTCGAAAAGAGGGTAGAGGATGAGACTAGATACCTGTTAGTGGGTGTAAGACTCGTGTTAGAAGAAGAATGAGCGAGGCAGCGCTGAGGTCATGGGACCTCCATATCGAAACGATGACCGTGCGTAAATAGTAGATGATACGGGAAGTTTGAGTCCGTATCTGGCGTACAGGACCCTGAGATGTAAGAGCAGTGTATTGCCCTATTGCCCTGAGATACAAAGGGGTTTACGGTGCTGGCTAGTTCCGATGCTTAATAACTAAGGTGCTCGATGTCGTCTTGTAGGATAATGGCAACTTTATTCAAAAAGTGCTTGATCTTATAGGGACGATCTAGATACCAGTTAAGAACTTTCAATAGTCATATCTCGTTAAGTCTCGAGAGATAATGACACACTATACAGTAGCCGCTTCTAGGGCGGCATTACAGTTATCTTTCTCTACTGCAACAATAGGTACAGATGCCCTGGGCTTAGATAACCAGCTTATCCAAGCGAAGCGACACGCGGCGTAACTAATATTACCTATATTGGGGGGACCGGTGGATGCCTAATTAACCGTGCAAATAGAGCTTGTACCACTTCGTACAGTTGGCTGTATAAATGGAGCTTATTTGTTTTATTTTCTATTGGCTAGTTGCTCATAAAGTCCACACAATGGTAGCTACACCTCGAGGTGTTATACCCAATGCCTCAACACAATAAATCAATGCACTGTACATTATCCTACTAATACTCAAAAAGACTAAAGCCAGAACAATCCCACTAATAGCTATACCTGATAATCCTCGTCCTATTGCTACTACTCCTCCTCCGGCTGCTGCTGCTCCTCCTCTAGCAGCTGCTGCTGGAACTCCTCCAGCGACTGCTCCGGCTGCTGCTGCTGCTCCTCCTCTAGCAGCTGCTGCTGGAACTCTTCCAGCGACTGCTCCGGCTGCTGCCCCTCCTCCTCCTCCTCAGACTGCTGCTGCCCCCCTGATGGCGGACCTGTTTTAGCTATTATCTCCGCTAACGATAGTTGCCTTCGGGACTTTATGCAATCCTCGGGACTGTCGAAGTTCTCTCCATCTAGCTCAGCTTGGCCTGATTCGCAATACCTCTGTGTTCCTAAACACTCCTCGCTATTAACCAGCTGCCCTGCGCAAAGCCTTGCACTATCTCCACTATTGGAAGCACCAGGCAGGAAATCGCCACCAACAGCACGACTGTAAAGGGCGGGGTCTACAGGACGCGGGTAGGCGGTGGCGATGTGGCCGAGAATGGCGAGAGTGATAATGAGCTTCATTGTTTTTATTTTGTTGAATTCGATTCGAAGAGGATAGTTTAAAGAAGTCTGAATGCTTCGGAGACTTGGATATCTTGACTTTGTAGAATTGGTATAATAATGATAGGCTTAAGCACCTTGTATAGTTTGTAAATTTACTTCTTATAATGAACTTACTACTAAAAATAGACTAGAATAGTAGCGTTAGTTAGGATTGTAATCCCCCTTTACATTCATTCGGATAGTTTCTTGACGACCGCATACTTCAGCTTAGTTTCACTATCCTCTGTTTTACCCACTTTCGTCTGAAACATCTGTTTCATGCTATTCGGGAGCGCCGGCGATGGTTACACTCGGACCATTGTTCTCTTTTACTTCTACACTCAGCAGTATTCCTATACACTAAATATTATAGCATACTAAACCGGTGTGTTGTAAGACTGAATGGCTCCTGATTTTACTCTTCTCAGTTGTTGCTGCCGTGTCGCAGTTCAAGTTTCATGTCGAGGGCCTGCAAAGAAAATGCGTATTATCATAGTCGGTCCGTTTCTTCACAGTTCGGCCAATTAATTGTCGTACTAGGTTGTAGGATCGATAGGCTGTAACAACGTTTCAACAACAACCGTCCCGTGTATCATGGTAGCAGCACAGAACAACTCGATGTAGTCCCTATTCTTATGGCTATACCTGCAGGCCAGTGGCATGCTGAGCATCTCGCGCTGCTTTTGGTATTCATGGAGGACGTGCTTGACGAGCTGCTGGCGAATAGACTTATCGAAAGAAGTCGGAGTTTGTGCTAAATAGTGCTTCCGTCTCCGAGCACATTTATTGGATCCCACTCCTCATTGTTGAAGAGCGGACATGGCTCAGTTCCTGACTAAGAACCGCAACATGTTAGAGTCTGCCACTCATTCCTGTCACCCGTTGGAAGTTGTAGGAAAAGTGGCTCAGAAATAAAATATTGTGTAAGAAAAAGCCGTCTCACGGCGTTCAGCTGGACCAACATGAGATGTATGCATACATCGGTAAAGGTGATACTTGTGTCACTATTCTTAGAGTCTAGCTGCTCTCCTGTCAGACTCTCCTCTTAGCTAGCTATATATTTTTATGGTCTTAGGCGAGCTAAGCTCTTTCGTCTATTTATTTAGCCCCGTAAGTGCTTCGAGGACAACATCTTGAGTTTTAGTAAGTAGATTTCCAAGAATCAAGTCCGGATGAGTGATACTTTTCAACTATCGCACAATGGGCTCGGATCGTGATGAGAACAGCTCTTGATTTTCCATCTAATGGTGGAAATCAGGGCGGCTTTTATGTTCAATTGAAGCCCTAAGAAGCCCTGACTTCTGATATCAACTACCAATATCGTTGATTTTGTAGGATTGTTGTTGAGGCTTGGCACGGCTGAATGCTAAGCTTGGCCCTTGGCATACCACCTAATGCGACATCAACTATTTGTCACATAGATATAACGGGATTCTTCGTCGCTAGTTTTGAATCACACCTCACGCTTAAACAAGACATGGAGGGTAGTGGGCCTCTATACCTCGCTTGCGGGAGTAAAAATGAACAAGCACGAAAACATGAACGGACCAGCGCTGAAACAGTATATTTCATCTAGCGTTTAATGCATTCAATCCCCAGCAGCGCCATTGGCCACTGCTAGCAGTCGGCGGTCTGGTGAGAATGCAAGGCCGCGAACTGCACGTCCATAACAGAAAATGTCTATCCTCTACTCTTCGGCCCAGACATTTTGCTCATCCTGCTCGTGGAGAATGTCTCGAGCTAGACTTGGGAAAAGGAGCCATTGCCATTCTGTTTCCAGAAATGGCACGGCTTGTCCGCATCCTCCCATTGGACATACCATCGTCCATCTAGAGACCAGCATATTTTATGAACGCAATAATCGACCCTATAATGCCAAAAGATCTTAATCACCTCTTGAGTGGGCATTCCAAATAAACTTCCCGTCCGGAGAGATCGACACGAAGCACAAGGCGTCTTGAGATATGACATATACAACCTCCTTTGCTGTCTTGATACAGTCAGGATACAGGACTTGCTGGAACCGACCTTCTTCATTTTCCTCCCAGGTAACGAGTCTACCACTATCGCAAGCCTGACAACCTGCTTGGTGTCGGCCGTATATGCCACATATCGGCATGAAAATGATGTTTCTGGTAACGTCCGGACGCGTTCGAAGCGGCCTTCCTTCAGACGCTAAAGAGTGACTTCGTCCAAGGTCAGTCCGATAAGGTATCCTCTGCCGGGAGAAAAGGTCAGCGAATGGCAAGGCCAATTGAGGCGAAGCTATTTGGCCTCTTTGAATAGATTGAAACGGGATGTCGCTCCAGAGCTCAGTGGGTTTCCCGTGGAGGCCTTGTGGTGAGAAGCGCCAGGGATAACAGGAACACATAATTGTTGACTAATGTCCTGAAGTCTCCGTGGAACCTTGAGCACTGGGGCTTGGTGCACCAGATGCGGCTTCAGCGATGAGTTCGGGATCAGACCATCTTGGACAGATGGCGATGCGTCCACCCATGGGCTTTCCAAGGCCTGCATAGTGCTCGGGCGCTGGCGAGGAGAGGCACTCATGGCAGAATCAACGAAATTTACGCACTCGGCGCTCAGCAACTCGTCAGCAGGAAAGGAAGCACCGACAACAACATAGCGATAGAGGTCGGAAAACGGCAATCGTCCAGCCGCAATGCGAAAGGTGATGGCGCCAACGGCCCAAATATCGACTGCAAAGGTAAAAGCCGGATCCCCTGTGATGTCCAAGTCGGCCAGCGTAAAGAGGCCGCAGACTTCGAGAGCGAGATACGGCTCTATGCCACTTTGCGTCCGCAGCAATGTCGAGTCGATTTGCTTGGTTGTCCCAAAGTCGGAAATCTTTAGCCACCAGTCGGGGCCCTTCTGTTACACAACAATGTTCTAAGCAATAGCATCTATTGTTAGATAGAATTTGCCGGGAGGGAATAATAGGAATCTACTCACACTGGGCTTCATGTCGCGATGGACAAAGTTGTTTTCATGCATAAACAGAAGTCCCTGTAGAATCTGCTGCATAATTCTTCTTGTCACCCTCTCTGCAAGCGGGCTTGCAACGTAGTTCTGCAGATCACCTAGCGGAAGAAATTCCCTCTTAATGAAGACGGAATCCTGAGCCTCGTACCAGCTAAGGGATCTGACAAAGCAATCTCGATACCGGTGATGTAATAGCGTAAGGAATCATATCCGAGTAAGATGGGCAATGATACCACGGTGGGTATTGATGGGGATCCTATCTGTACTTCTACGCCGAATCGTGCTCTTAAACTGATTTCTGGGGGCACCGGGGTAAAGGATGATAAATACAAAACTGACACCAGGCGTGAGGGCCAGGGTGCCATCGACCACATCCTAGATGATGGCTACACGCCTGTCACACCAAAGATAGAGGACTTGTATGGATGCCTGTCCTTGGCCAAACGACGTGGATGAGAGCATCGAAGGGTTGACAGCATCTAAGTATCTTGGCTTGAGTTCTATAAGCACAGCCCTAGCACTATTCTTGATGGCCTATAGCTGACATACTCAAAGGAATTGAAAAGTCTAGAATCAACAGAAATGACAAAGTCACGCCAAGCGAATGGCTTCATGGCTTCATGGCCGCGCTAGTCTCCGGACTCATCGTCTGCATTCTATCCGACCGCCGGGTTGCCAAACAACAGCCTTCAAGCTCTAAACTTATGAAAGAGTTTCTTGAGGCTCGCTACAGCACTCAACTCAAGATCACAACAGAGGTGGATGATAGAGCCAAGATATATATATCTATATTTCATAACAAGAACCCATTAAAGTAGGCGAGAAAATCTACTTAGTCCGCACTTTCAACCAAGGAGTAAAGTCTACCTAGCACAGAGATGAGCTTGGCTTCGTTCCCGGCTGGCTCTGCTTTGCTTTTGGTTTCTCCTGCATGGTTCGGAAGGGTTCGACCTCAATCTTCTATTCAGAAGTGAGTCAATAGTAGCCTACATTACTGTTCGGTGGATGTCAAATCGTCGGTACTGTGTCTCTGATTTGGGTGGGTATGAGAACTGAACCAAACATGACTCCTGATTCAAGGAGAACCGTGACCCCAACAAGTGAGCCGTAAGCAATAGTAAGCTCGAGGACACTCTCGTCTGGCCTCCATGGCTCTGCGGTCTTATAGATCTGGGTGAGGGGTCCGAGAGTCTGATGCCTCATTCAAGTCCCATAAGCTTTGAAGATGACACCTCAAACCGTTGAACCGTTTCGTGACCAAATAACATCATTTTACTGCCTCTTGTTCACAGAGAGTACCTTCGATACTATCTCATCGCAGCTTGGCAACGTTGTGGCAATTTCATTCAGTGAGTTGCTCTGTGCAGCCACATTGGTGTTTACACCTGGATACGACAACGCCTCGAAGACGAGTCTCAATTGAACGCGTCGTAGGAATGTTGGGCGGTCGAAGAGAGCACTGCTCGTACCAATGTGTCGTTAAAGAAGGAGACATCACTTCTATGGAACTATAGCCATGAGGGACCTTTGGGATGTTGTGATTAAACATGGAGTTCTTTTTAATACAGCAATCTGCACCCAATAGGCTCGAGCTTTTGTTTCGTCTTTGCATCATCCCAGACACTATTTCACATCGCCAAACCGTTCCTGTAGCGCGGCGTGCAGCTTTCCAAAGACACCCTCATGCCATGTCTCAACCTCCTGCCACTCGCTCTGCGGCAGCGACTTGCTGAACATGCGCAGCCAGCCGCCGACGATGATGTCCGCAAACGAAGGCTGGCTGCCCAGCAAGAAAGGACCCGTCGCGTCTCGTTGAAACAAAGCGGCCAGATCGCGTGTCGTGTCTTGCAACGAGGCCATCAGTTTGTGGCGCGTTTCGTCATCGATTTTCAACACGTCCCAGGACGTCAATCCAGCTCGCCGCAAGATATCCGCCTTGATGGCGTCTGCGAACTCCGGGTCCCAGAGTGTTTCCATCTTTTTCGTCACCAGCCCAGCATGCAAGGAGAATGCCAGGTCAACGTGCGTGTTGAACTGAGAGTAATCGGCGTGAACAGTGTCGTTGCGCTCCGATAGTGGCACCATGGACGTCCCGTCAGGGCACACATAGTCGAGTTTCTGCGACGGGAACAGGTCTCCGGCCCCGGCGTTGGGGAACGTGTCCTGGAGATAATTGGCGATGTCAAACGAGTCGCCGATGGTCTTCGCCGTCTTGGAGTCTGTCACGATGGGGAGCGTGTAGAAGTCGGAGCCATCTGCGAACTTGCGACACGCCGGCACTCCCAAGCTGCGTCGCACCGAGGGAATCTCGGGATTCGGCACCCATCGCGTCGAGTATGCTACGCCCTTGAAGTTGAGAGCATATCGTGCTTTCCACGGGTTTGGAGCACAACTGTTCGTCTCCCGTGGCGGTGCGAATGCAATGTCGTACAAGACAATGCCTGGAGGATGGGTGTTGTTGGGAGAGACTGATGTCATGGCGCCTTGTCTCGGTGTTACGTCCCGATCCAACTAATGCTCGAGACGACCAGTATCGCGGTATATATAGATATACCTAGGTATGGCCAGGCCTAAGCCCTGTCGGCCCAAATGACGCCATGACTCAAGCCACCACGGCTCGGCGATGATCTGAAATTAACCAGATTGGTCCAAGTCCCGTCCCCGAGATCCGACGCGAGTTTCCAGAGGGGGACATCTTGTGACGTAGCTTTGCATGTTCTAAGCATCAGAAACAGAAGCCCCGACATCAGCAGCCAGTTTACAAGACCGTGGACCCAAGATTATCTCTACCAAGGAGGCGTCAAGGGAGACAGCTTCTTGTCTCATCCGCCCAACTAAGAGAAATGCTATCGGTTAACGTGGCATGACTCGCCGCATTAGGGCTTCACGCACCGAGATACTCCGTGTCTGCGGGGGTCGAAGGAAGTGAAGGATGAGATGCTGGGCTGCCACAACGAACTCCCAATGCTACCCGCCTTTTCCCAGCTGCTTGGCCGCACTCGCTCTCCCTGGTTCCCCAACAAGAACCTTGGGGTGTACGCGTCATAGTTCATCTGGCAGTACATTGTAAAGCTCTCTTTTATATCTGAGATGGGGGCAAACACACTCACGTCGAGCTGCATTGGGACTGCAACAATGAAGCTACCGTCTGGACGGCCCAGGGAGAGCCAATGCAGGGCCTGACTGGTCGTGGTGAGCGCGTCGAGCAGGTAGTCCCCGAGTCCTTCAAAGACGGCAAAGGCCATATCATCTACCTCGAGATGGCCTACAACGGCATGTTCGGCACGGGCCCGGCCGGCCCATCTTCAAGAACAACGCCGGCGGAGGCTCGATCCAGCCGCCCGACCAGAACAAGTACTTTCGGCTGGCGCAGGCCGAGCTTGTCGCCGTCAATGTCTAGGCGAGGATGCTGCATGTCGCCTTTGGCATCATTCACGACGCCGCTACTGAGTGGTCTGAGGATAGATACATAGGAGCAACACGAGGCGCTCAACGTGGCTAGCAGAATCATCGATACCTTCCAAGTAGACGATAACAGTTCTATCCTAGCCGTGTCGAAAGATTGCGGCCGAGTATCTTAGGGATAACATCAACTCGGCTGCAGTGTATGAGAGCCCTCTGGACCGTAGACCAACCAGTGTGACTTAATGGACCAGCATCCCAAGCTCAACAGGTGGGTGCACCAACTCCCCTCTCTGTTCCCAAGTCATGACTCACCATGGCTAACTGCGGTATAGTTCAAATGGCTTAAAGAGATATACCCATACGGTTGGGAGCGAGTCAAAGCCAAGGTCAAGTCGGGACAGTTCCACCCCATCGGCGGATCTTAGGTCGAACACGATACGAATCTTCTATGCGGCGAGTCGCTCGTACGTCGGTTCCTTTACGATCAACGATTCTTCGAGGCCGAGTTTGGATTTCGGTCGACGACGTCCTGGTTGCCGGACACGTTTGGCTTTTCCTGCCAGATGCCCTAGATTTGTCGACCGGCTGGCATAACGAGGTTCATGACTCAAAAGCCCTACTTTAACAGTGTCAATAAGCTTCCTCACACGACTTTCAACTGGTGCATCTCGTATTGATAACCTCAAGTGTAGCTAAAAAGTGTTTACCGCAGGGCGGCTCTAGATGGAAGCCAGGTCATCTGTCATACGCCCCCTGCAAGACATATACCGCCGAGGGGAACTACAAGAACATCACTCGAAGCATATCCAACCATAAGTATCTAGACCAGGACAACACGGCTCTTATGGCGGTAGGTAACTGATCCGTCACATCTCACCCAAGAAGAGAACTCTCGTTAATTGGAGCCACATTTCGCAGTTCAAAAAAGGCGACGGCGGAGGCGGCCCAACTTGGCAGTATATGGAAAGGCTTAGGCGACTTCTAGGCATGGCTGATGCAATGGGTGTCACTCCCCGCGTTCACGCTGGCGCAACTGTCGACCAGTTCTTTAATCGACTCAAGACGAAGGCGTCCAGCATCGTGACTAAGCACGGGGAGCTCTACTTTAAGCTCCATCGTAGAGTGTACACCACCCAGGCTCGTACCAAGCTCCCTAACCGCACGTCCGAGATAATAGAGTTGATTTTTAGAGTTCAAGTTAGGGTAGGAGGTTCGCAATTGCGCGTAAACAGTTTTCTCTTAAGTAGCTTTTCGTCTTCCCTGTCTGTGGGGAGACGGTCTCCTCACAAAGACAGAATGCGAGATTATGCAACTACCCGATGCCTTCTTCTGGTTTCGCTAGCGCGGGCAGCCCGTCCTGATATTACCGATCAAGCGAGAGTGTACCCTCAACGTGAACGGAGACGGATTGAGCGAGAGAGCTACATCAGCTCCGCAAGTGCAATTTCCGGATCATCTTCGCCGTTTCGTCACTCCTCATCCGAATTCGAGGCCGACCCGGGTGAGGAGATGGACGAAGACGAATGTGAGGCACGGCGGGGGAAGCCCGAGGAGGTAACAGTTCATCTGATCATCAGCTTCCTCCAATACGCCTTGAACCTTTGTCTCATGCAGCATATGGCTGACGTTGTGCCGCGCATCGAGGTGCGACCACGAGTGGAGCGTAGGATGAGCAAGTCCCATGTTGCTGGCGACGTTCTCGTTACTGCTGAAGACGACGGAGGCATCTGCAGGATGCGTCGGTTGAAGCACGGTTGGGGCATGGACCACCCATACCTGGCGTTGCTGGAAGGGAAAGAGGGCGTTTAAGTATATTCATTTTGACGACAAGACAGAGGAGTATTATCCCGCCATGTCAAACGAGAACTTGGCTCAGTACCTCGGGGAAGCGGTGATTACGTGGAAGGATAATCAGAAACTGCTCCAGCACAAGTAACTCTCCTCCCAAGAAGATGCTCCGCGATAGTACTGACAGAGATCTCTGAAGCGTCTTCGTCATCGCGGCAAGGAATACAACCAACCAACCAACCCTGACTGACAATTTAAGCCGCTAAGCCCATTGCTTCGTGAGTGGCATCATCAGAATAGCCATGTTGTATATGTACAGTCTCGACAGCGGAGATTAAATCTCATATTTAGCATCTTATTTATGTTGCTTTTTTTTTTTTAGGCCATCTACTCGTAAAGTCCCGAGCCATCACAGTTGAACACAGTGGCCAATTACATATCAAGGTATCATACCATCTAGCATCTTATAAAGAACAAAAGATTGTCATATCTTAAGAGTGTTGTTAAATTGGAAGTTAGCATAGTAGAGAGTACCGAGTATGATACACTTGAGACTTTCATTCTCAATCAATGAGAACATCCTTTAAGCCACCCATCATCGCCAGCAATGTTGCCCCGTTGTTCCACAACAGCCCTTCTGTACTCTGCACAGCTTCATGTTCAAGGTCAGGGTCAAATCCACCCTACTGGCAACCCTCAGTCACCTGCACAGCCTTCAGTTTCCCGTCATGTTTGCGGATCCGACCCCCCATCCCGACCGTGTCAATCTCTCGAACCCCAGCATGGCGAACGATGGCCGTCATGGGGTCGTGTTTGGCCGCACAGCTGATGTGATGTGCGTACGCAATGTCCAACTTGTGTACCATGGGCGAAGATTTGGTGACTGAGATATTGCGGAGACGATCCCAGCAGTCCTGGCCCTCCTCCACATCCCCGCCTCAGTAAGTCCACTTGCCGAGTAGTATGGAGTGAGCGACGGACCGAGAAAAGTTCATCCGTGTCTTCAGTGAGTCCCTCTGCTAAGATTGTTATGAATCCCAAAAGAGCTGTTGGAATGTGAATTTGTCCCCTTTGGAACCTCGTCAATCCCCCTCAAATATCCCGGGTTTGAGTATTGAAAAGTTGATGGTTACTAACGATACTTGGTCAATTGCTGATGCCAATCATTTCTGCCTGCGATCCAATGGTCGTCGACGAGGATCCGGCAGGATGCCATTGTCATGATAGAGCCCACAAGATAAGAGAGTTTGTTTGAGACGGCTTGGCATGCAATTCCATACTCCCCTTTCATTTTGTCCGAAAGCCGGTACAAGTATGCACTAAACACCTTCTTGACTTCTCGAACGATGAGACTCGGGCACATTCAATCACTCTGAACTTGAACCACTTTGTGACGCCTATGCCTGGTTCCCAAGCCAGTCCAGTGCAGAAGGGCAGCAGCTGGAGCCGGCCTGAAGGTCTACGCGAATTCTTCAAGGGATCGGTACCGATCCTTATTGAGAGGACTCAGATTAAGAAGGTTCAACAGTGACTCGAAGGCAAAGCGACTATTTACTGTAGATAATGCGATCGATCGGTCAAGCACTGGGCCGTCGGGAATCTTATCATCTTCGATCCAATTAAACAAATTTCCGCGCAAGATAGTGGCCAGAGTAAGTTGATGGCTGCGGGTAAGAGACTCTCGGTGGTGGCTTGACTAAGTGGATCGCCGTGCCGTTACTTTAGCTCGATCTGAGACTAAAGACCCTAACTCATGTTCAATGCCAAGGTCATACCCCGTTCACCCGGTGCTACTAGTATAACGACATGGTCTCGAGGATTTGCCGTCTTTATCTTCGTCGTTGCTCATAGTTACTACACAGGATACAACAAAGCTGGCTAATATTACCTCCCTCTTTGAGCTATAGTATTTTGAACTAGCAACTCGTGTAACACAGAATGCCAAGCTATACAGAAGAAGTTCGGTAGATGATGGTTACATATGTAGAATCACGACTGGTTTCGTCGCGGTTGAGCGCTTCAGCAAGTTGCGGCTTAGGTTGCGAAAGCAGTCTCTCGGACCCCTTTGCAATTGAAATTAGCATGGCTATCTGCGTTCCGAAATTTGGCAGATCAAGTGGCCGTGTACGTGCCGTCTTTTCCTGAATGGTGCGGAGGAGGCAGATCGGGGCTTGGCAAACGGGCGTAGCTGGACACTTGTGTATGATGGTCTTATTTTCCTGAGGAACTTTTTTATTTCCCTCTACTTAACGGCGGCTGATGGAGAATCGGCTGTGGAGAAAAGTTGATTCAGCAACCTTGAACTCGGCGCTCTGAATGAAACCGAGTCCAGTCTCCGGCCAAGCAAGCACCGGCAGTTATTCGTTCCTTGTCTTCCACACACTAAGAAAACCCGGCAAAGCCTTTTGTGCAGGTCTTGCATCAGGCGATGGTTTTCTTCGTCAGCTAAGCTAATTTGTATTTATTCCTGTAATCATGACGTGGCGTTTAGGGTTGGAAATGAGTTGTAGGTAGAAGAGTGCAACGCGGTCATTATTTAACAATATTAAGGAGCATACTTCACACTTTACATTAAGATAAACGGGCTCCCTCAATTCGTAAAAATAAAGACGCCTCTCAACACTAGAACTTTGAAATCCTTGTCGTTTTCTCCTCTCAACACTAGAACTTTGAAATCCTTGTCGTTTTCTCCTACATATCGCATCTCCCTACACCTTTTTCCATCACTGTCTAACCCCTGTAACAAAGGGGCGCAGTCTCTCAACGTTGCACTTCTGATTCTTGCCATCACCGCCATTGATCAAATACAACGTATCTTCCAATACCACGACTCCCAGATGGACAATAGCTCGACAGGGATGTCTCCAAGTATTTTCAGGAGCCGGTTCTGGTTCGCCGCAACCCTCGTCCATACAGCCTCTCTTGCACGAATCAAGCTCTCTAAAAACGTATGTGACATTCTCTAACCAATTGCCCCCCTTTCGCCCTTAATGTACAAAACCACATTGTTCCCTCCTCAGCCCCACCCCTAAGCTGTTTTGGGAGGCCTCGAAAACAGCGCAAGATATACTCTAGCCTGATCCTGCCCTGCGAGGCAACCTAAACTCCACGCTACTGCTTGTCATGTGGGTGGATACTGCGCCTTAGACGCCTGCTCGAAGGTTTCTCCGACCAATACTTGGGAGTTTTGCCTTGCTTTAGCTGTTCTGCGAACTGATGCATAAACGACTGCTGCTCTGCGTCGAATTCGGTTATGCATTTACTGGCAATTCTTGTTAGCTCGCTGCGAGCTACATAAACAACAGAAACTTACTCGTCGCTGTATGACATGTAGTTGATGCACTCGGCTTCGGCAGCGCACTTGCTACTTGTGGGTCAGCAACGTCGCAGCTTCACTTCGGTGTCTTGCATTTACTCACCCGTCATCCGTGGGGTCGCAATTGATGCCCGCGTCCGTATGCCAATCGTATCCTAGCCAGTGGCCGGTCTCGTGGACAGCGGTCTTGCCCATGTTAAACTTCGGGTTGGAACCACCAGGCACACTGTTGGAGTTGACGATGATACCAGATACATTATCCGGTTCGCTGAATAGCCCAGTAATGCCACCAACATCTGCCGTAGAGTTGTAAAAGTAGATGTTCAGTGCTGCCTTATTACCCTTACGAAGGGTTTTGAGGGACTGAAGCTTCAGCATAGCGTTGAGGCTCTTATCATCATACGCAAGTAGCTCTTTGTTTACTGTCCAGTCAACGCCTTTTAGCTGAAACGAGACTTTTGCTGCCGTAAAGCCCTTATTTAAGACGTCCATTTGCTTGTTAAGAACGGTACGCTACAGAAAGTTAAATTAGCACTTTCATAGTTCAACTCTAATAGCAGATATTGACTTACATTTAGGAGAAACTCCTTCGCGTTACCCTTCTTCTCCCCAGGCCTTGCGAGGACGTGCATATATACGTCAAGGACAACTGGTTTTGCCTGTTTGAGATCGGCACGGCTAGAAAGGCGAGAAAGTGTTCCATTTGTCTTATCGGGCCCCCCATGTGCAGACTTGAGCAGACACTTTGGGTTAGCATCCGTAAGGGCCCTAGGGACTCGGACTGCAACTGTAGCCTCAGTCAGAACGAGGAAATTGACGACGAGGGCCCAGAGTTGGAAACGCATGGCTGTGGAAGAAGTGAATATCGCTTTAATGTAATAGTTTCTGATGTTGCGTCAAAATGCTTAATACTGAAGGCTGTGGGCAGGAACTTTGGGACTAAAGCAAAGATATTATATGCTTTCCTGATGCTCCTCAGCTCCTAAAGCAAGGAGCGTATTGACAGCCCCAGCGTAATGCGATGTAATGCCAGGTAATGCATGTCATTGTTTATTCGGGCAAATATGCTAGCTCATTAGTTAACAGATGATCAATATCAGTAGCACATAAACGATATCAGTGCTACTACTCTCCCATGTTTCAAGATTCATCCAGTCTTTAGGAAGGATGAAACAACTCGGTAAGCGGAGCCGAGCCAGCTTGATCGTGACTCGAAGACATCCAGTTGTTGGCATAAGTTCATAAATGAGTGAGTTGTTACATAGGAAGCGTACGCCGCTCTCATCACGGCGTAACTAGCACCTTAGCCGGGCGACGCTTGTGCCCACGATAAAATGCCAGATTGATGAAACTAGTTTCACTACCTTCTTTGTGGGTACTTGGGAACCTTGCGCTTTCCCGTATTCGGTCTCGCCCCTGATGTAAGGCGCGCATGTAGAACAAAACACACAAGGTGGAGAACGGGGGCTAATGGTCTAATTTAGTATACTCGAGACTTGCGGGCTCGCCGCCGATTTCATCCTCCCAAAGACTGCCGTGGTTTCTCGCAATTTTGCCAGTATTCGGCCCGCGACACTCGATGTGAGGCGAGATGTCAATCTCTGTACAACGTCGTGCGGGTGCTGACGTTTCTTTGCGGCCTTGCCGCCCTTGTAAAATGCGCTTCCGTTAAAGATGACGTCGCGGGCCCTTCGGACTCTTGATCGAGACGGAATCCGGGCTCTAAGGAGTCACCGCTGCCAGTATGGTTGCTATGGTGCTGGTGATGATTATGACGATGGTGCTGATACGGGTGGTGGTTCCGAAGGCATACTTGAATAACAATTAGCTTAGCGTTGAGCTTAAAGAGATCCTTGAGTTCTAGGGTGTCGAAATTCTAGCTGTTGTCTGGGATCTTATGCCATAAGGCTGACCTCTGCTCCAAGTGATTGCGGGATAAAGGCAAGCTAGGGGTAGGTCGGATGAGGGACAATGACATGATCTCCAGGGCCAACGAGAGAGTACATGACAATAAATTTGGTCAAAAAGCTGCGAGCTGTGGTAAAGATATTGTCAAAATGCAAAGAATTCGTGTAGAGGCTTGGAACTTTTTCCCGCAACGAGTCTTACCTGTTGGAAGATGTGCTATAATCAAGAGGGCAGGGGCGGATTGAAGAGAGCAAGTTGTCAGCGAAAATATCCCCGAGAATAGATTTGAAATCTTCGAGAGAGACGGCTACGGAATTGCTTTGTGCAAGGAGATGTTTAGCACTCTTGCAATGCGTAGCGATCCACTAAGTCAACATTAGCCTTGGTAGAATTAACGTTGCACCTGTCAGCTTATACGTGATCTATTCCGAAAAAGGTTGAATTTGACCATTCTAATCTGATATGGTGATGTAAAGGTGATATGTAAAATTTTAAAATACGTGGGCAATACTCCTCTTTATACTTGTTTGCGCGTATATTACCATAGGTGGCTGACAATAGACGTTGGATGGTGACTGTTTGTCTTCCGATACCTCTCTTGCTTCGGTTGTCAACAGACGTCACTAGTTGGGCGCGCCAGTCTAGAAAGAGTGAATAGTGTAGCAATTGTTTCTAGATCTCAGACATCCGGCAGGAGATGTCTCGGTGATTTCAGCCTACCTAATTCCATCCGATGTACTAATCAAATGTGTTGGGTTATATAGGACCAACATCATCGTGGGCTTTTTGCAGGCGTGTGCTCGCCATGATCGGCCGCCGCATGCCGCAGCCCGAACTCCCGATCCATCCGTGGGATCTCGGGACCATTGACCTCAACTGGGATCCGATTGGGTTGAACCAGTAACTGGACGTCGACAACATTCTCTCCCACGAACACGCCCTCTTTCTTTTGTCTACTGTTAAAAACCACCTAGGGCCGTTCCAGCAGATGCTCAATCATAAATTTCAACAGCAGATGGAGAGATTCTACGCGAGTTCCGCTGAGGAAGCCTGCCGAGCTAGGTCATGGTACGCCCAGTTCCTGTTGGTGCTCGCTTTTGGAGAAGAATTCACTCAGATCGGGTCGGAGAAGCCAATTCAAGGCATCAAGTATGCTTCAGAGCCCCGTCACTCATTCCGGGTCTGGTGTCTATAGGAGGAGACACACAGGTAGCTGCAGAAGCACTGACTCTGACAGCACTCCATCTCCAAGCCGTGGACCTGAGACTGATGTCGTTCCAGCTGGTGATCCCCGCTTAATCTCTTCCCTAATTGCCCTATCCATCACTAATGTTCGTGTGCTGGATTGGACGGTCTGGATATGCATCGTCAAAGGCTGGCACCGACAACCCTAACCCTAACGACCCAAGTGAATGCACGCCAGTCGAGGCGTTGCAATGCCATCTTTTGGATCGGATACGTAATCGACCGAGACTTTGGCACGTCAGTGGGAGCAACAAGCTGAGAACCGCTAAAAAGCGGCATCGTCTTTTCGACTACAAAGCCAGCTCTCGCAGGGCGTCATTCCCAAATATTATCAATCTTTAGTGCTTCGCCTGCCGGTACAGCAACACATAACCTCAAATTGATGACAGCCACCTATAGGGCAAAGAGTCAATTGAAAACGGACGATGCACATGAGCGATTCATTGTCGCTTCTACAGGGTCCTGAGAATTCCCTGTAGTTTCAATCCGCGGAAGTGAGTCCAGCGGCAGTCCAGCGGCTGTCCCGCCGAGGGTGGAGGAGTCAACGGGTTTACGGCGGTCGGCCGGGGAGAGCGCTCCCCGACCGCCGATCACGTCCACGACAACAGCAACACCACCAGCGCAATGGAAAAGTTCGATGTGGCCGTAGTGGGTCTTGGTGCACTTGGAAGCGCAGCAGCATGGCAAGCTGCCCGGAAAGGGGCAAAGGTTGTAGCATTTGAACAGTTCGAGTTCGGACATGTCCGTGGCGCATCCCCTCCGCACGATAACCTGCCAGTATGCGATTACCCCAGACCGACAGTTCATAATTACTCAGTGCGCTGGAAAGCTACCCCGATATCCTTGTTGCCTTGGGAGCCGGTCATGGTTTCAAATTTGCACCCGTCATCGGCCGTATCATGGCTGAACTGGCCATAGATGGAAGAACGACGGAGAATATCTCCAAGTTTGGCGTCCCATCGAGTCGGTCGCGAGTTCGAAGTAAATTCTAGCAGTTTAATACACATGAATAGCACCCTTCCTGGATAAGCTGGCTCGCCTCTTCTGATAATCCCATGCCAGCATATTCACAAGTGATTTGAGAACCGGCATCGCTATTGCGTTGAACTGTATCGAATCGTACTTTCTACTTGGTGCAGGACTTTAGGTGGCACTGCTGAGCGATGACCCTTTCTTCTACTTCTACGTTACCATCAGCACCCCAAGCTCAACACGTGCGAGATGGTGATTCCGCCACAGAAGTGGGGATCGTGAGCTACTTGGGTACGCTTACGCTTGAGCCTTCGCAATGAATTGCTTCCTCAATTCACGACCACGCGATTGGCAGTCTCGAATTCGTCATCCTCAACCTTTTGGCAAGCATTGTTTCTTTCGCCAAGTCGAAGCCGCCACGAACGCATCGTGACGTTGTCGTAGTCGGGGGCCTTCCAGACATCCTGTTGTTTGGTCTCCCTATTTAAGTCCCGCCTTACCTTGATGAGGTGGAAGAGAACATACCATGACCCTTGAAATCCTGCTTTCTACATAGCCCGCTTGCCATAGGGCTCAAAGGGGAACAGCACTGCTACAACAGCCTAGAACCTCTTTATCAGCAGCCTTTTCGTGACTCGTGTTATGAGTGCAACTTACCATCACGATATAGAGTGCAGCACATGCATATATTGGCACTGACGTCGAAGTATTACCATAAGCGGCCACAAATGAGGAAACCAATCCCATGACTCGGTTGCCCGCCACAGCTACTCCGTTACCTGTCGCACGATGGGCTGATGGTAGTGACTATATCTTGTCAGCCGCTATCCCTTGAACCCATCGCTGCCTGGTCGAACCTCTGCAGTATACGCATATACTGTCAAGACCCGCTGTTAGCAGGAGTCTACCTATTTATCCCGGTGGAATCTGAACGACTGGAGTGACTTACGAGTACCATAGTAGATATTCAGCGAGAAAGAAATCGCGCAGCTCAAACCAACGTTCTGAGCTGGAGTCCGCACTGCGGTGTAGGCGAAAAAGAAGGCCATGGTAATGAGAGCGCCGATTGCCATCGTGTACTTGCGACCAAGCAGCTTCAAGTTACACATGAACCCAGCGGCCACAGGCCCGAAAATTCCAGCGATACTGCTGAGCATGTAATTCCTCCACTGGTAATAAGGCCCCGCCTCTCCGGTTTGAGCGCCGCGTGTGGCAAGATAATCCGGAAAGAAGACGTAGAAGAGCGGATATGCCAAACCTTGAGACGTTGAGTTTTAGAGATGACCTCGGTCTGGGAGCGAGGGGGTGGCAAATCGTACCAATCAGAAGCCATGACAACCAAATCATAAGGGTCGAGATGGCGAGCTTCTTGGTCGAGAACAATCCATGGACGTGCGCCCAGATCTCGCCGAAGCCGTACCTCGATGGACCGTAAGTGGAATCGATGGTTCCGAGAGACTCCAATGCTTCGAGAGTCAGGCTGCACGGTCGTTGATATCTCCGTGCGATGTCCTGGAGAATGTCGACGACTGCAGCATCATCACGTTTGGTAAGTAGATGCTTGGGAGTTTCCTTGAGTCGGATGACCGTGACTCGTAAAACGCTGCAAATGAGAACAAGAGCTCCGTTGCCATACCAAACATATCGCCAGCCCTCGAAGATAGTTTAGTATCGAAAACACCAGGGGGGCGTGGCGTCTACATGCACTCACCATGTTGTTGTCTTTGGCACAAGTATCAGCGTCCGCACAAGTATACTTTGGATTCGAGAAGATTGGCCAACAGAAAGCTGCAACGATCACATAGGCCAGACCCCACCAGCATGCCATCAGCGTGATCAGCCATTGCTTGCCGCCGGGAAGGAACTCGAGGAACACGGCGGCGTCGAGTACAAGATTTCCGCCGGCGCCGAATCTGTTGGCCCGGTGTCAGGCCAGGTAGCAAGTTTGCGGCATCGAGAGCGTCAACCTACGCAGCTAGACCGACAAAGGTAGCGAGGACAACCCAATTGGGTGATGCCCCGGCGGCGATGGCAAAGATGGAGGAGAAGAAGAGGGAAATGTTGAAAGCAAAACGGCGACCGATGACATCCGCACCTGAGGAGAAAAGCAAGTCAGCAAAAGCCTTGCTGCGGCACCGGAGGGCAAATCTTGCGCTACCTAATCCCCAAAACAACACCCCGACCAACATTCCTGTATATACCGCCACGTTGAGGCCATACGGGAATGCAGGGCGGAACTCTAGAGCAGCCTGGCTGGCAGTTACAGCTTGGAGCGCGAGGATAAGAGAGTCGGCGGCGTATCCGAAACCGTTGAGGAAAAACAGTTTGAGGTGCAAGTTGGTCCACCCGATCTCATCCATTGTCTATGCAGGGCGCAATCAGTCTGGTCGCTCTCAGATGTCAGAATCGAAGCTCGTCAGACCTGATTAACGAGACGCATCTTCGCATCGAGAACCGGGTCGATCTCGCGCAGGGAGAAGATTTGATCTTCCTCGGTTCCCATCTCGAAACTCAACGATTCATCAGGCCGATCGCCACGACCTAGGCGTCCGACAGGGACATGGCACGGTCTGACCATTTCTTGAATCTACCCACGTTGAAGTAATGATCGGAGGTCCCACACACCCTTTCATCGAATCAAGAAGAGCCTAATCAGCAAGACATACAGTCTATCGAGCGCGGAGTGGTGCATAGGGAACGCCGGCAAAGCCCAGCTTCCCCATGGGCGCAGGACTCTTGTCTCGACGGCCGATGACGTACGCGACATAATGCCTGCATACGCTCATCAAGTGATTGGAAGAAGATCCACACACTCCATCCTTTTCATGACCCCTGCAAATCAGAAAGAGCTTGATTGTCAAGGAACGGCGGTTCATTCACGGCCGGGGATCTCAAACCGCGACCCGTCCACGTGACCGGGATCCTTCGGGGAGAGACCTTCGGGAGTTGCGTTACTGGCCAAGCAAGCATCCCTCCCATGTTCAATAATTAGCGGTACCGGAGGACTTGCGGGACGCCCCGAATAACGCCGCCGTTCCCGCGGCAGGGGAACATGCCACCATACGATGTTGCTTGCCGTCATTGACCGTACCAGCCCAGTGGCGATGGACAGTCCAAGTACGGCAGAATACTTGGGGAGGGAGATGGACTCTTGGAGGGTCGGGAAAGCATACGGGGAGGCCGGACCGTGTGAACCTTGGAGGGTTATTGAACCGTTTCCTCACAAACGGTAAGTTGGTAGGCTTATACGTAATTGAAAAGATAGATCAGAGCTTCTCAAATCTCACTTACATCTAATCAAACTGCTATATTGTAAAGCAGCGACTTATCGTCTAGGAAACATAGCGCTTCGCTTACACTATTTTTTTTTCCGCGTTTGAAACCTCGCCAGATCCAAAGCCATTTGAGCGCATGATGTTCTCAAGGCTTAGTTCCATGCTCGCCGTGCCGCGCGTAGTCGGAGATGCAATCCTACCGCGCAAACCAGATTACGAAGAGCCTCGATCGCTTCCGGCATCGTGGTATCGGAGGGATGAGGTGTATCAGCTGGAGCGACGAGCCATCTTCTCCAGGCGGTGGCTTCTTGCCACGCACAAATTGCGCTTCACCAAGCCCGGAGACTTTTTCCGCTTCGAACAGGCCGGGTATGCTTTCGTGCTGTGCATGGACAAGGACGGGGAGACCATCAATGGTTTTCACAACATTTGTCGGCACAGAGCCTTCCCTGTCGTCACCGAAGACTCCGGGAACGCCAAAGTCTTCTCCTGCAAGTACCACGGTTGGTCGTACGGAATAAATGGCAAGCTTGCCAAGGCGCCGCGCTTCAACACCGTACCAACCTTTGAGAAGGAGAGCCACAGCCTTTTCCCGGTCCATGTGCACGTCGACGCCGTGGGCTTCGTCTGGGTCAACTTGGACGCGTCCCCCGAACCCGAGGTCAAGTGGACCGACGACTTTGAGGGGGTTGACGCACTGGAACGATTCAAAAACTTCGACTTCTCTCGATATCAATTCGATCACGTCTGGGGCATGCCGGGCAATTACAACTGGAAAACACTCGCCGACAACTACAATGAATGTTACCATTGCCAAGTCGCACACCCGGACGTCAGGAGCCTGGCCGACTTGTCGTTTTATTACACCGTCTCGAAACCCGGCTACATCCAGCACTTTTCGCGGCCGAAGAAGGGAAAAGAGGAAGACGACATAAAGGTTGTCAGCACCTACTATTTCCCCAACGCCTGCATGACTGTCTCGTGGGTTGAAATCCTTCCCTCTGTGAATTTGCACCTCTAATCTCTTCTTCCTACCCAGGCCTCACTTCTTCTACATGATGCGATGCGTGCCCACCTCGGTCGGTACATGTTCCATGGAGTACGAGGTGTATCGTCACCAAGACGCCACGGATGAGGAGTTTGAGAAAGTCGACTCGTTCTTCAAACGAGTCCTCGGAGAAGACAAGTACCTGTGCGACGCGGTCCAGAAGAACCTGGAGGCGGGCGTCTTCACCAATGGAGAGCTGCACCCAGACCTAGAAAGCGCGCCAATCTTTCTACAAAACACGGTGAGGCAGCTTCTGACAGAGCATCGCAGGAAAGAGGAGAATGAGAAGACGGAGTTGTGGGCAGCTCGTCCCCCCACGACGAACTCAAAGGCCACAAAGGGCGACGATGACTTCTGTCATGGGCTAGCGTGCAAGGCTGATAATACTGACCTGGAGTGGTGAACTTTCAAATTCAATCAACTTTGTCAATGACAAGACGTCTTTCACTGATCGTTACAAATTCTTGGGCTGCTCACGGTGATTAGAATCAGCCATGTGTTCGTACACTGTGCATGTTACGGTAGAGACCAACGGGGGGTGGTGTCCATTTCATGATATTGATAGCGAATGATGCTTCTATCCAAGTGCTATCTCTGCCCCTGCCCCTGACGCCTGGCGGCCTTGGGTAGTATTGCGGATGCCCGTAAGTGGGTAGAATGCATCCAAACACCGGCTTACACGATATCCGGGCCGCACTCCCGCTCTACCTTGGCGCCACTGACTGCAACCGGGAGAGCGCATTCGGAGCATGACCATCCCCGCATTTGATAGGACATGTACATAATAGCATTAGCCTGGCAGAGGGCGGATTGCGCTTCACACCCCTCTTTCTCTGGTAAGCTTTGATATCGGTGTTCTCCATCTGCCAAACGCTCGTTTTGATGTCGCGAGCAGACATGCTTGGCCGCTCGCACAAGCGTCTGCACCAAGCGTGCGAGAACTGTCGGTAGGTCCTGCTTTTTGTTGGAGCATCCGCTGCGCTCTCGATGGCAACCCCGTGAGCGGTACTTTGGCTGACCAGACACGGACAGGAGGAAGAAGACTCGATGTCCCGGCGAGAGGCCGGCATGTTCGAGCTGCACTCGCTTCTCAAAAACGTGCAAATACCCAGAGATTCGAGGAGAAGCCCTGGCCTCGGAAACTCATCATGGGGGTAGTTCAACAGACACAGTATGCTCCGAGCCGTCCGGGAGACGCAGGGTATGCAACTCACGGCATGGTGCTTTACAGGAGAGACGCCTGGCCCAACTTGAAGCAAAGATACGCATGATGGAGAGGCAAGAGTACGAACCAAAACTTCTCATCCCTTTGGGTTCTTCTCCAGATGCCAGTCGCTGACGATGCTGGCCTTGCTTTTTGGCAGCCAAAGCAGCGACATGGAATCTCTCACAACGAGGAGGAGGTCGGCACACTCACGCGCACCCCAAGATTGGCAACTGCCGCTGTCACTTTGCACCGAGATTGGCGGTACTTCAGCAGCCAGGAAAGTTCGAAAGTCTTGATCCGCTGAAGCATGTCCTTGGCTGACTGCCCATAGTCTATTGCCTCCGAGAGATGTCCTGGAGGATGTCGTGGATTCCTATTTTCAATACTGTCACAAGCAGCCTCTATGGCTGTTCGACCGGGAAGAATTTTCCTCCATCGAGGCTTGCCGCGAGGAGACGCTGTTCTCTCTCCTGGCTCTTTCTCCCTGTCACTCGAAGCACCCTTTCTTCCAAGGCCGGTCGGACGAACTGAGCCAGACCTACGCTCAGGCGGCGAGAGAGAGAATTTTGCAGCGCATCGGAGAGGGCAAAGCCTCGCTATCGACGATCCAGAACCTTTGCATGCTGGCACTTGCCAACATACAGGGTGAGTGTCGGCCCTATATGATCGGACCTGACCAAACATGTGCTGAAGGAGCTGTGTAGCCAACAACCCAACCCTGGCGTGTTTGCATGTGGGCATGGCGGGGACACTCGCGAAATGCGCCAATCTCGATTTCGAGACGTGTTCCCTTGACGACTTTGGCTTGCGTGCAGAGTCGCGGAGAAGAGTGTTCTGGAGCTTACACTTTCTACAGCAGATGTACGGACACCAGGCCTCTGCGACCGACATCTTGGAAGACATTTCTAGGCCGCGATATGTCGCGACACACGCAGACTTGCGGAAGAACCTGTACGAGCTGCCTCCAGCTATACCTCGTGAAGAGATATCGACCCGAGGCGACGGAACGGCAAGCCCTAGGACGAAGAGCGGAACATGGGTTTACATGATCCAGCTGTCCACCCTGTGGGGAGAGGTTCGGACGTACGTGAAGCAATGGGCTCAGCAGACCAACAGCGCGCCGCCCCCCTGGTCCATCGAATCCGGGTACGCCGTCATCGGCGCCCATCTCATGGACTTGGAGACGAAGTTGCCGGCCCGCCATCGGTTCGATCTCGCACGCTTCCCCGACCAGGAGGATCAGCACCTCCAGAGCAATCGGGGATATTGGATGCCTTGGTTGTATCAGCAGTTTACATATCACACCATACACAACATGTTGAACCATCCCTTTTTGTATTCGTCGCGGCCACAACAGTCGGCCCAACTGGGTGTCCCCAACACGTTTTGGAAAACATCCTCGGAACTTGCTTTTATTCACAGCACGTGGGTCGCGCGGCTCGTAGACATGGTCACAAGCAAGGCGTTCCGCGTCTCAGATCCGTTCATCGGCCAGTGCACCGCCATCGCAGCGACCAGCCACATCTACTTTTGCCGGGCTGCCGATAAGACGACCAGAGAGGCGGCGCTGGACAGGCTCGCGAGGTGCGTCGCATTTTTGGCAGAGCTAGCATTGCTGTGGCCTTCGTGTCGATGGCTGGTGAGTATCAGAGACATGACAGACCCGTCCTTCACCAGAGCGCTAATCTCTGAGCAGCACGAAAGGCTCCAAGCTTTGGTTCGGTCGGCATTCGCGGTAGATCATCCGCAAGGAAGGGAAGAAGAAAGCCCAACGCCGAGGACCATTTCAATCAACACCCGTTTGATGTGGGACATACTCCTTTACAACTTTGCCGCTTACCGGGGCACGACGACTTTGCCCCAAATGGATGGTCTTTTCGATGGAGGTTCCTTCTTTCCAGAAGACGACATCGACGAAGGGGAAGACGTCGTTGAAATGGAGAATTTCCATAACCCTACCGTCGAAGTGACTCTGTCTAATGGACAGGCATTACCGCCGCAGTCGGGCCAGCGAAGCAATAGAGCAGGACGACACAGCCAGGGCCCCCAAACTATGCAGCCGCCAGCTCCCGCGCCGCCAATGCCGGAGCTCGATGCGCAGTTCACCGAGCCGGCGCCCCCTGCATCTTGGCCGATGTCCTTGGATACGGCGTACGATCCATTCTTCCAGTTCCAAGACCCTGGCAGCCCCTTCTTTGGGACATGGGAAGTCGGGAACCTGTAATCCCTGTACTTTCCCCTATAAATCCTCGAGCGTATACACGCATATATAGTTCTCAGCGCCTACAAGTGCCATTTCCAACCCGCCGCGCGAATTCGATACTAGAATGGGTGATGGTAGTATGGGCAGCGCGTGACCATTTCTTGACAGTCTATCCAGGCAAAATGAGGTAATTAGTCTTAACTAGTTAGTTTCAGCCTCAACGGCTTTCAGGCCTTGAAGCAGATCTGCTAAGAGATCTTCCGGATCTTCTACACCGATACTGACTCTCAACAAGTCTTTCGTCACGGTCGAGTCGATCATTGTCCTCCATTCGATCAAACTCTTCACGCCGCCGAGGCCAGTGGCGTGATGGAAGAGGAGCGGTTTAGACGGAAGATTTCTGGCAAATTCTACCTTGTGAAGAGTTAGGGAAAACACCGGTGAAGCTAACGGTGGTGCCGAAGATGGGGGGTGGCGAAGTTCCGGGGGGTCCTCGTCGCCATTCTAAACCAGGTATCATTCTGCTGCAGATAAACTATTTAACCCAATACTCCACACCTAAGTTAAAGCATCCTCAATCTTATCCAATCTCTCCCCCTCCCCCCAATCCAAGATGTTCTTGATATAGCGGTACAGCCTCTGACATTGGTTAAGCGCCTGAGTATCGAGACGGTTGACAAGACCCGTGTAGTAGCATCCATCGTCAATCCATGACACGTAGAGCCGGGCTTCTGTAGGATTGATGGCGAGGCTAAAGACAGTATTGTCCCCATCTTGTAACACGTCGCTAGCAACCTTAAGACAAGTTGCTGCCCCCCCGAGACACTGGTTTGTTGCTACCCACATACTCCCAGTGTCGCTCTTAAACTCGGCCAACAAAAAGGGATAAGCTAGGCCTCTCTTGTTGGGGTCTGGGCCTATCCGTAAGACCTGCTCTCGGGAAAACACCATCTTATCGTATCCATATAATAAGTCAGGATCCGGTGTACTGACCCTATAATGAGGGTCGATGTCCACGACTACCTTTTTGACAAACCGAACCCTGCTCTTGCGACTGAGGATATCAGATGGTGCCGTATCAGGGAATACATAAGCTTTGAAGAAGTCTTCAACGCTAGATTCGCTAACACAATCCCATTCCAGCTCTCTCAGCCGTTCAAGCTCATCTGGAGATAGTTTGAGGGCTGCGTCATGACGGTTTCGATGGATGCGTCTGATCAGCCGTACAACATGTGCTGGGAATACCGCAGGGGGTGGATGAGGAAAGATGTTGTTGAACGCTAGATTCTCCTTGCGGTACGTTGGCTCTTCAACGAGCTTCATATCAGATGATGATGCGGTAGAAGGGGTAGAGATACTGGGGGTTCGGGTGGTGCTGGGGGTAGAGATGCTGGGGATCTGAGGGATGCTGGGTATCGTGAGCTGCGTATCTACACCATGAGGGCGCCCCAGGTTATTGTGCCCTTTGATGCAGTTCTCACATGAATCCATTGTGGTGAAATGTTTAGTCGTGTCAGTCAGGGTTTCAGTTAGGGTCTTAGTTGCGGTCGGCCAGTAGTTGACTGGTCGTTCTGATCCGTAGCTGCTGCAGGCCCCCGCTATTTATCTGTCATTCTGTTAGTGCTGTTTAAGTCTTTGTTAATGATGAGCCTCACAGGAAACGGAAACGCACTACCTAAACAAAGAGATATTTTGGGATCAAGGGCAGGGGAGAGATATTTTGGGAGCAGAGGTCTTAGGGATGAGATAAAGAAATGCGTCAACGATGATTTGGGATGAAGCAGATTGACTTGAGATGAGATAATATCAGATGGGAGCTGAGATAGATGGTAGATAATGACTGCGGGAGGGATAGTATACAGTAAGAGTGGCTATGAAGACAAAGAGAGGTATAAAACATCGGATGAAGGGTTGACGATGAGAAATTAGCTTTATTAGAGTCTTGAAATGAAGCAACAAGGTTCACTTGAAGAGCTGGGAATTAAGAATACGTTGACATTGCGAGAGTATGAAGCTCGAGAGAAGAGTTGGGACAAAGAAACTTACTGTGTGGTGGATAAGGCGAATCGAGACTAAAAGTGGGGCTATTAATGCCTCAGGCATCAAGCATCTTAACCCTAACCCTAAAAAGGCATAGTCTGTGGTACGCAAGAGATGAAGACACAGGAGGTGGATTAAATAGCATTCAATGAGAATAATGAGATAAGTCACTAGAAAGTGAGGGTCAGGGGATGATAGGTAGCCTTGTGCCTGGGTGGTCTCGAGATACTCATTTGCAGTAGCCTCTTGGCCTAAAGAAGTTAAGCGAGGGAGGTTCATGGTAGGGAGATGAGAAACTTTAGGGTAATAGAACGACGAGAAGCTCTAATAAAGAGATACTGAATGGTTTGGGAAGGGGGGAGTTGAGGAGGTGTTGAAGAAGATGATGGTGTAAGAGGGAGGGTGTAGAAAGGGGTGAGATTGATGAAATAGGGAATAAGATTGAGGTTATTGATGAGAAGAAGATGTTGGGACGATGAGAGAGTTAAGAAGGAGGTCAAGGGTAATGACGAGGGATCAAGAGGGGTGTTGTATTGAGTGCTGATGAAGGGGTTTGATCGAGTCGACGAGGAGGGATTGGGAGGGTTATTGGTGTTGAGCGTTGAGGGGGGATATGATTGAGTTGATGAGGACGAGGATTGGGAGGAATCTTAATACGGAGCATCTAGACAAAGACATTTGAACATCTCATCCAAGTAGACTTGCCCGAGATCCTCCGGAATTGACCAGAAAAGGTCGTTGAAATTGTCAGTCAACTTTAGCAGCTGCTATCTAAAACGAGGTTCCTAAAACCAGCGGATGAACAAAAGTCAAGGACCGGAGGCTGAAGACCCTAAAGGAGCCACGAAACCAATACACAGCGAATAGAGCGCAGCAGTCTATCCGGGCCGCCTACTCAAATGTCCACGCCGACATTTACCGAATAAATCGCCTGCTTGCTCGGTGGAGGCGACATCATTTCTTGGCGAAATAGTCTGAAGCGATCCTGGCCCGAAAGGCAGCTTGCAAATTCCTTATCGTATCGATGAACTCATCAAGTTAGACTAAAGAAATTGAGTACTTTTGAAGCGAGCATCTATAGCAGCAATGCTATTGCAAAAGAGATACAACGCAAAGCCACACACTTACGTGTTTACGTGGTGTTCGAGTGTCTAATCGTCGATTCTTTACAGCATCTATTCCCAAAGTAGCAGGTGTACCAGGTTTATTGAGGCAGTGCCAGGAATCCGAAACAGTAGTGGATTTGCCTTTTCTCTGGTTTAACTTCCATGGTAGGAAGACTAGCCCGTCAATGGGAGCTGTCGATCGGCAACTGATACGAGCTTTCAAAGGGTCAAGGGGGCCAGTTGGAGCTTGTGAGAAAGGGTGTGGGAGACTTACGTTACAGTTTCTTGAAGAGTTGCTTGCTCGTTTACGTATCTCGTATTGGGCTCCTTCGTTCCTTCTACTGCTTGGACGATCGACGTAAATATATCTGCTTTCGCTCTAGTAACTATCTCCGGTCCATTTCGGCAAGTCGCAGTCATCTATCTGGCTTATGAAGGACTAAGGAAAAGCCGGATTTTGCGTAACTGTTTACCTACATAAATATAGTAGTACTGTCGAAATAGAGTTGCTTCATTTTTCCTCCAGAATCTTCATCTCAAACAGTATCTACCTCCCTAAATTCTTCTACCTCAAATCAACAATATGGCGCTGATGATGATCCTTGCAATCACGCTCGCGATATGTCTAGCACAAGGAAGAGAGCTCATCATAGGCGGGTCTCCGGCTGGACCTGGCGAATTCCCATACATTGTATCTCTACAAGGGGCGTTAACTGGGGCTCATCTTTGCGGAGGAACATTGCTAAACGCCTACACTGTTCTTACGGCAGGTCACTGTACCCGCTTTGACCAATACCCTGATCAGGTCCGCGTAGGGTCTATTGTGAGTGATCCTCGCTGACTTCATTAGCATTTGTGCTGCCGTAAAGGCTGTTCTATACTAAGAATATATAGTCAACGGCTTCTGGCGGCAAAGTGCTCCGAGTTTCTGAGAAAATCGTTCATCCTGGTTATAACAATAAAACATTGGAGAATGATATTGCCCTCTGGAAGTTAGCTGACCGAGTTGATATGAATTCTACGATTAGCTACGCTGTATTACCGGAGCAAGGTTCAGACCCAGCTGCCGGCTCTCTAGTAACAGCCGCAGGCTGGTGCGTATTACTTATAATGAATGCCCCTGGGCTTACTTTTCAATATGCTAACTTACGGAGAAGGGGATATACATCTACAGATTATTCGAAGCCACTACCGGAGGAGCTACAAAAAGTTTCGCTTCCCATCGTTGCGCGGAATATTTGTATGGAAACATATAAGAATAGAGCCAATGAGACAGTTACAGAAAACTCGATCTGCGCTGGCCTGAAGGAAGGTGGAAAGGGAACATGTCACAATGATAGCGGCGGCCCACTTGTCGATGCAAGTACTGGCGTTTTACTCGGGATTGTATCCTGGGGTATAGGATGTGCTCAGGCAGACGCCTACGACGTGTATACACGAGTAGGCAGCTACGTTGACTGGATAAGGGCCAATTGGTGGACTTGTTAATAATCTTGGAATCCCAGGACTACTATTAACGTTGCGTTGTCTTGGACGGTTCATTTTTCGCGTTACGAAGAGCGAAAGTGCAGGCCTACTAGATTTAGGAAGTCTGTAGTTAGGAACCCACCCTTACTGTGTGGATAGACCTTGACTATCCATTTCTAGGATCGTTGCATACGGACTCTCCAGGCTCTACGAGTGAGCGCTTGTCTTGAAAATGAAAACAATGATGAGCACGAAGTAACCGACGATTGAGACGACGATTTAGAAGCAGGGGGCCTGACTTAATTAACATATAACAATTATATCTAAACTTTTATATATTTATTAAATCATTTCCATCATCTACAAATAACTCTCAATGTTATGGAAATCTGCACATAGCCCAGTATCTGTCATCTATACCACCCCGCTGTAATTGGACGTATCCGGGCCAGCAGAAGGTTCACCATCGGACAACAGGCGTCCGCCCGCTTGTCAGGCTGGGCGGGGTCCTCCATCGGACGACAGGCGTCCGCCTGCTATGTTCGGCTCTTGAAGATCCGCCGCTAATGCAAAGAACTGGCCAGCAGGATAGAGAAGATGCTTAGCTTAGGCATAAATCGCGGAAACCGGTAGTCCGCACCAATGGCCGGCCCCCGACCAACTCGGATCACTGAGTCCTCACTGGGATTTCAGCCATGAATATGATAAAAGGCGACTGTACATCATGGGGGATGCTTTTCATTCTGTATCTGCTTAAGCCAGACTTGGGACAAATCGATGCTTATATTATTTCCAGACTTTCACATTATGAAAACTTCACTTGAGCCACGCTGTGAGAAGCAGGAGGGAAGTGTAAGTGAAATCCTCTGCCTTATTTGTTCGCTAGCACACGGTACTCATGCATCAAGCAGATTGGCAACTCGTTTGCCTCTCTGGCAGGGGAGAAGGAGATTCTACTCCCTGGAAGATACCTGGATTTGAAGCGGTAAGGATAGCGCTTTAGTACGCGTAAGGAGAAACTAAGTCGGTGTCACTAACTGAACCCTCTAGTCAGCTTATTGGCGATGAAACCAATCAAGCGGCCCTCATCGCGGGATGGGGGCGATTGACCTCTCGGCTGGCCGAGCTAGCGGACACGATTGAGAGAAGACAGCAACTTGTATGTTCGCGCTGAATCCATGTATCCATTTGTGACGTAGAAGCCACATATGATGAGCTCGTGGACTGCCCGTCGCCCGAGCTTATCCATCGCTCTTAGCAGGGCTGGACATCCCTCTCCGAGACAGGCCCTACAGAGGGGACTTTGCTTGTGTATCCTTTTATTCGTGAATATAACGCCTATGATCTGTTAACCTTAGAAGGCCATCAAGGGTAAGTTCTAATCACCACTAGTTTCGACCAGACCATAAAAGTAAATGCTGATTATGACAGCATGGGCTTGGTGCCTTTCAGTCTCGGAGACGAGCTGCCAGAGGGAGATAGATTGGTCAGACAAACAGCGTAAGTGTTTCAGACTGTAAATAATTCTAAAATCGACCAGCTGATCAATTTGAAGTAATGCCATGTTGGGGTTCTAAATGGGGCTCGTTTCCTTCAACGTATACATCTTCAGCTGGCGCGTACGAGGAAATTAATACAACGAAGCTGGAGAGCTCTGAAGCTACAGTAAAAGTTGCCCAGGATAAGAATCTTTAGTTCTTGAGGGATCGATCCATGATTAATGCAGAGCTTATGAGAGGTTTCCTATTAGTTGACTATGACCTTTGTGTGACGCTCTGTCGCGGCATTCCTTTGCTCTAGTGTTAATACTACGCAGGCGGTATCTTACGCACCTACAAAAAGTCCGAGATGTATATTCCGTCGCCCGTAATATATCTCATAAATAATGCCATCATCTTCGCCCATCTTGTCCGATGTTTTTGACGAGTTTGACTTGTATCATACTGACGAACTCTGAGGCGGCTTTAACCGCCACCCCAAGGCTGAAAAGAAGGCATTCTGCTAATAACCAAAGAAACTCTGCTCCTCTGCTTACGACCTGCCTGGCTTCGGCATGTCTTGACGGCTAAGGTATGGGCTAGCATTTCCCTCTCGATCTGGTGCTCAGCTTTGTTACGAGTATCTGCCGGGGTCTTGTAAGATCCAGCGCTGGCATCATGCCAATTATTTTTGAACATGTTTGCTAGATGACCATACACTTGATATGAGGCACTATTTCCGCAGTTTGTCAGTCTACGTACGAAAAGGAAATCAGCTGTTAAGGAAATTCAGGATCGAAAGATTAAAGTTTCGAGAGCCATAATCGCCTGCAGAGCATCTTCGCTTCTCTTCTTGTCCGAAGGTCGAATCAGTGTCTGTAGGCTATTGGGCGAGCCATTCAGAGTTGCGGCATTAGACTTCCTGATCAGGCATCCCGCACATCGGCCCAACATCTCCGCAGTGGCGGAACTGAAAACGACCATTGTTGAATTGAGCCCGCGGGATATCGCTGGACTTGGTTCTCTGGGGGTCCCAGAACACAGGTATACAGTACGACTACCTACAAAGCTGGTGCGGAGGTAAAGCTTGCCCGTTGGTGTCGATAGATACTTCTGCGGTTTGAATCAGGCCTTTCGCGATGCGTGTCGTTGCAAGAAGGTCGGTTTACATATCCACCATGTTTCATCAGTTTTTCAGAGCAATGCTGACGTTTAGTAAAAACGTTGTAATCATCGAGGCCGACGGGAACTGGTTGAAATCACCCCTAGCCCCCAAGAGACCGGATGGGCGGAAATCGATGCTGTGACAGACCCGCGCACCGACCGTGGCCTCGAGCCTGCTACCATCATGGCCGCTGCAGCCGAGCAGCCCGGCGGCGGCGGCGGAGCAGTCGATGCCGCAGTCTCGGACAGAAGCCAAAGGGCCGCCAGCTCTGAGCTAGTCCAACAAGAAGACCGAGAAGAACAACGACAAACGAGCCCGCATCCGCCAACGCCGCGCTTCGTCGGTGACTTGAATCCGGAAGCCAGGCTCCTTGACGAAACAACCTCTCCTGAAGATGCGCTGGACATGGCGACGGATGAGATGGGAGTCTGGATACAACCGCGACCGCGCAGCAGATGGAGTAATAGTGGTGATGAGAACCCGCCGTCAGTAACGAATTCCCAACGCTGCAGAGGACTTGGGCGGTTCCGCCCGCCAGTTTCAGATCTCCTTCCAGACCAGGCCGTTAAAGCTCTTTCAGACATATACTTTGCCAACGCCGTCAGCTCTCGATGGTACCCCAGAGCGCCTTTTGAACACGGCATCGACTAACTTGAGTTCGTTTCCGAGCGACCCTACATATGTTCTTCCACGCTACTGCGGTTCTCGCGCATCGTCTTAGAACCATCCAAACACTTCCCTCCCCCACGCCAGCGCGACGAAGACAACAACTTTCTGCGGTGCAAGTTATAAGATACATCCAGGATACTGGACGCCTGAACGCGTTGCACCCATTTCCGATCATAGTATACGCAACATCACTCGCGCTGTCAGTCTCGTATCAGCGGCTAAGGTACAGTCGCCTCCCCAGCGACCAAGAGGATGCACGCCGGGATTTCGACACTGCGTGTGGGGTGCTGCAGATACTTCGCCAGAAGTGGGGAGCAGCAGATGCGATCGCCTTGTTGACGCAGAGAATCTCCATAGCCCTTGACGAGCTGCCATCTCTCGACCTACTTCGTGTGAACAGATTGGAGAGGAGGAATAAAGCTGGAAGCGCTGGCTCTCAACAAGGATTAGCGGATGCAAATGATGAAATGGATATGCCGAGACCAAATATCGACTGTCAACTGACGGGTCGCCCCATGAATGACCAAAGAAGCCTAACAGGTTTGGAGGCGATGGATCTTTTCGGTGATATGGATGATGTTTCTTGGATGTATCTCGATGCTGAAAACCCGGTAAACTTTGATAGCTTCCCCATGATGAATTTCGGCGTCCCATGGGCACAAGGGACGAGCCAGTCTCTTTAATAAGATACTGGCCCAATTCTCTCTGCTTGGTATCCAATATCGATGTTAAATGGGGACCCGGTTTGAAAATGGCCACTAATTTCAGAAGGTTTCTTGAAGGATCCAAAGATTGCCTGATATTTCTATGAAGCTGAAAGGGCGGATCGAAAAGTGAAGACAAGAAACGTCTATGGTCAGATCTAATGGAATGATGTATAGTTTCCAGTTCCTGGAACGTGTAGCGAATATGCCGTAAAGATGATGGCGTCTGGATTTTCCCGCAGAATTTCGTTCAGAGTTGATAAAATATATGTCATTACATATTCGCGTGGCAAAGTACTGCTTCCAGATGGGGTTTCCTTAACAGGCCGGGGCGGCCGGACGAGATTGGGTAGAGGTGTAGTTCCCGGAGAATGGAATCTCGCTACGGTTGTTGTTTATGATAGACATGGAGGTGACGGAGGAAACACCGGGTGACGATATCCTTTGGGGATCGAGTGGTCCTGAGAGGAGTGTATGGGCAGAGAGAAGAGAGATCAAAAATGAACTACTCAGGGCAGAGCGTAAGTTCAAGGTATCCAGATCTCTGAGCTCACCTCGATGTACGATGATGGTCTCGTGTCACGTGGTTTAGGACACTAAAGGAGCGAGTTCTATCTGGTTAGTGAATACCAGTGTATATATGATGGGGTAGTCAGATGCGGGACTTCCTAAAACCGGGGGAATTCCACATAGCACGCTTCAGTGACGCGGAGAAGACTAACATTTCCAAAGCATCATGATGTTTGATCATGGAAGTCTGACTATAATCATCTTTGCCCCTGCTGCTATTGTGGCTTCATTCATATTTGCATCCTAAACCTCATCCGAACAGGTTTCTCTTTCACAGAAGGATTTGTTTTGCTGTTTAGAATTCATTCGCGGACATCAACCTGATAATTTAAATTAGCTGTAGGTTCATCTTCTGTATTAAACGAAGGCTATCTAGCTATCATGAGGCTGCGTACGATGTGATTACAATTCCACTAATCACTATTGTCTCTTGAATTTTCAAGCCACCACGACCTTTTTTGCCTTCTTAGTCGTCTGCTGCAGTCCGCTGCCGAAAACATCAAGTCTACATAGCGAAATTCCGACAAGGCATGCTGCTTGCACACATGTGAATCAGGCAGGCAAACGGATCTCGCGAAAATGGACGTCCATTCAATCCTCAAAGTCCTGTTGGCTTCAATCGTATGGGATCAAACCGATGGCCTGCTGGGCTTCTTTATTGATAGTTGGACGACCATAAGGATGCAGGATGTTCCATCCCGCCATTTGCTCCTCTTTCAACACAAAGTCCGTCGGGTCGTGCGACTGAGGTCATATCGTCAGTGTAAAGCAAAGATTTAGTGTTATACCCACTCACGGTCATAAAGCCCTTCTCGAAGGCCTCCACCTTGCGTTCTCTTTGCTCTTCGGTCAAGAACTCGATAGGCTTGTAGCAAGTGTCTATCCATCATCAGCCTCGACCATGTTGTGTAAGTGGCAGGATGCTTACAAATAGCCATCCGCTTTTTGTTTCCGAGGGGAGCCGCGCCGTAATGGACAGTCCGTGAATCCCAGAGGATGAAGTCACCAGGATCCATACTGGGCTTCAACCATGTACAACCGCGATCCTCAAACCATTTGAGCGTCTCGTTCGTCCAGTTGAAAAGGTCACGCTTTATCCAGCCTCCCTCGGGCTATATTTGTTAAGATCGGCTTTCTGAAAGTCGTAGGAAGGAGTCCATGGGCTCACGGGTTGGTGGTCCTTGAAGAAGTACTGCTCAAATAGAGAGGAAGTACCGCTCATAGCTGCGAGGCCGACATCTTCGGGGCCATTGGGCAGCTATCATCACATATCAGTCCAGCTAGAAGAGCGTCTGGAAGACCGCCTGGAAGAACTTACGAGGTTGAGCAGGCCTTGGATGCAGTGAGGATGCGGTCGGTAGGCGCTCTGGTCGGACTAGATGCAAGTTGGTCTGATGAGCCATGGGATTTCCATCGCACTTACGTGTGTGGCCAGGGTTGCTTGCCGTGATCAGCCTCCGAGGGAGTGGGAAAAGCCAGTGTACCTCCATCTACACTACAGTCAGTAATTGTGCCCATGAGTGAGACATGAGCGTGCGTTTCACACCATATGATACCGTGAGCCTATCAGTGCCCCAGATCTTTGCAAAGATATCGCGAACTCCAGGCTCTGACTTGCAGTCCCATACGAACTGCGCATGAGCAAATGAAAAGCTAAAAAAAAAAACGTCAACTTCCATCGTTGGATGATAGTTTCGTAATAGGTACTGATCCAAGAGTCCTCCATAGCGGTGTCGAGGAATGTTTTTAGACTTCCATGTTGAGGGGTCATGGCGCTCATATCCCATGTCGAATCCTTCAAGCTAGTCTTCAGCTTTGTCGGCGTATTCGAGAGCCTTGTCCTTAGCGACGGCTCCTTTCACTAGAGCCCACTAGCGCACTCATCAGCCCGACAAAACTCGCCTCGTCATGAAAGGGGGACACACGCCATCGCGGTGAAGATGGTGGAGCCATGGAGGGCTCTCGGAAGACAGCGAAGCGAGCTTGGGACTTGGCCTGTCGATGCCCAAAGGGCCTTGCGGGTCCTCCCAGTGGTCTTGTTCTGCCCAAGTCACGATGGTACGTAGAGGCCGACCGACGGCTCGAGGAGGTTGAGCCATGCGGAACGCAGGTGTCATACGTCGACCGAGGTAAGCTAGGATCATGGCGTCTGGGATAGAATGCAACTGAAGTGGTTTAAAGTGTAACACAAACCGGTGATAGGAACAGGAACCTTATAACCCGTCACAGCCTGCAGCAGGCGGCTCCAGTTAGCTCCATTAGGAAATTTCCCGCCATGGCAAAGATTGCAACGGGCTCGCACAGTGTCCGTGAGCCTACCACTGTCGCATGAGGCATTGGCACCCGATAATAGGTTTTACTTGGGTATCAATCAACTTCATCATCTCTTATTTATTAACTCAAGTTAAGGCTATGACGTCTTTCGAAAACACTTGATTGGCAGAAGTATGACACCGGATCCAGGCAGATGAGAAAAAAATTAAAAACACTCAAGGAAACTTATCATGCCGGAGACGACAGCGTCAACGACGGCGAGAGAGTGCAGCAGATACTGTTAGATTCGGGGGTTATAGACGTCAACAGGGTGGACCAGGAAGGACGAACGGCAATTTTTTTTAGATAACAGGCGCCGGATTCCTCGTGCGAAACTATCGTCGCTATCTTGCTGCTCCGGGCTGGGGCAAAGCTCGATGTCGTCGACCGTCATGGGAATAGGCCCTTAATATTGGTGCCAATATACTCGACCACAACAACCATGCAAAGACAGACTAGAATAATACCCTAGTGAGGCGCAATAGCACTAGCGTTTTGTTCCTTTCATTCGATGCCAGTGCTTCCATTCTACCGACCCTTGGCCCAGCCTATCTGGCTTTTGCCATCGTCGAAGACAACGAAGTTCGATTTAAGAGCAACATCACCAAAGATAGATAGATCCTTGATACCGTTGAGGTATGCAATGCCGCCTAGGCACAAGTCGTCCATCAAGGGTTGGTAGTTCATGTCCCCCCCGGGAACATTGGCCCTGCCGCTAGAGCCAAGGCCGAGGGTAAAGTCAGGCAGCTCGGTACTGCAGGGAAACGCCCAGGCATACCCAGCGTTGTTGGGCAAAGGGACCTTCTGAGCATCTGTGACACTGGACCAGTAGGCATTGCAGATATCGAGAGGGAGGATAATGAGCGAGGTGCCAGTGTCAGGTGTGCCGTTGATATTGGTGGACGTGAAGTCACCGCCACCAACGGCGTAACCGGTCGATCTGAAGAGGCGATGGCCTAGGTCGTCGGCCCAGGCAGGCGTGTAGCTGATAGAACCAGTGTACTGCGATTTATCGATGTACCCAAAATTATACGACCCCTCTGTCAATGCGTTAGCACACACGAAGATGGAGAAAATGGTAAGAGGGCAAAGAGGGACATACTAGCCTGGTGCCTCAGTCTCACAGTGAAGAGAGGCTGTGACAGTCGCGGCTGAATGTTGGAGAACCACGTCTTGCGCTTCTCGGGCTTGATGGTGTTGCCCTTGTCGTAGGCAAGACCCAGTAAGCCCGAGGACTGGCTGTCGCTGGTAAATTGTTGCGAGACATTGAGGGCTGATTCGACACTCTGCTGGTCGACGGTAATGCCGCCAATGGTGACCTTGTCGGTGTATACGATGCCGCTCGATGCGCTGCCGTCGCCGTAGTGAATGGACCACGTCTCGCCACCCTGTTTGGAGGCGGTGGAGCTGTCACCCGGGCGGTACAGAGTCTGACCCCGGACTTGGCTGGCATCGGTATCGGTGCTAAACACCCATAGGTCGGAAGAACCCGTGTCAAAGTCGAGATTCAGCTTCTGTGGCGGGCTTCCGATGGACACCTCGGTCAGATAAAGTTGATCGATACCCTTGTCATTGGGCTCGGGCATGGTGATGACGGTTCCATTTTCACCGCGACTCTCGACGTTCTGAAGGTCGGTAACCGAAGAGTCCCTGATCTGGGAGGCTGCCGCAGGATTAAGATATTTGGAAAGGATGTTTTCCACATCGACCATGAAGGGGCGCAGGCGCTCGTTGCGAGTCGCCTCAACCCTGAACGTGAGACCCTCGGCTTGCTGGGGGGCCGCAAGAGAGGGACCAATCACTACCGCCAAGAAAGAGAGGAGAGTGCTCGCCGTCAGCATACTGGCTATTTGAATAGGGTAAAAGAGAGGAGAGGCCGGTGGTGTATTTCTGAGGGCGGTGCAGTCGGTCTGGACACTCCAGCTTGTGAATGCGGAATTCCAAGCCGCTTTATACCCATGGCTGCATTGCACCAGATAGGTTGATCTTTCAGGTCACCCTTGATTCTCAGAAAGATAACCCAGAAGTGACGCCGTCCCAGTAGCGTCAATGAGTTGGGTTCATTCAGCGATGGCTTTACACTGTACCGGGGGCAGGCGTCCATTGGCTAGTGTCGTTGACCATACATGTGTAGGCGGAGGTCACCCCCCCTAGGAGAGAAGGTCTTTGGACAACCTTCCTGATTTGGCAGTCCTGATGAGTCCCTCAAGAACCATTGTCAGTAGTAGTCGGGTACACCAGAGACCCGGCTCGGATTCGCGAGTCATGGATTTCGCAAAGCAGGGGTCACAATCCACGTTCGTCTAAACTGCGATCGACGGATCGCTTCGCCTTATGTTTAGACCGGTGTCTGTTCGCAGGCGCAGCGAAATGCCGAAACCATTCGACCTCTGATTTAAGTCGTTGGCAACTCGCCCAAGTAACCATTATACCTGATTCCTAACGGTGCGTTGCCTTTAGCGCGTCTTTGACGAACAAATGCTACGCTTGGATCGGAACCTCCGCACCGCGCAGCCCTATCTATGGCAGACTGTTAAGCCATCTTCAGTGCTCGAGCACGCGTGTTGTGGCATGGACCATGTCAACTGGTGAACAAAAGCCTATATTTCCTTTCAAAGGCGCAAGTTAACTGTTTCAAACCCCATGTACTTGGGCTTTGGACCACATCACAACGGAACGAGTATGCTGCGCGGTACTGTACAAACTCCCTGAAACGATGAACTGGATTCGAATCAGTCGCGATGCTGCTGGAACTGCGGCGGCGGAATTCTAAAATCTCAGTCAAGTCGTCTACAGTATTAGGGTGACTCTTTAGCTCACTCCAGGCTACTTGCCAGATTTGGCAACCCGTAACAGGGTGTGTTGCAACTGTTTTTTTGAAGCGGCAATAGCACAGCCACCAATCCATCATTCTGATCCGGAATATGCAGCCAGGTTTCCGTGATATCAGAATTCGAAGTTCGCAGGCCTCAGCTTATTAGTAACCTCAGGAGGAAGGTAGGAGGGGTAGGAACTGAGAAGGGAGAGAGGCATAGACGCCTAATTCGCTATAATATGCCGTCTAAAGAGGCGTTTTAGCTGATCCTCACCAGGTTTGGCCTCGCATGATGAGCAGGATCATTCTAAAGTAAATGCCGCCCGCAAAAGTGCTTCGGCACTTGAGTGCTCAGCGATACGATAGCCAGCCGGCAGTCAATCCTGTTTTCATCCGAGCTAGCTGGCCGACTTGCTTAACAGAGAGTAGCAGCTGCTCGTATCATGAAACCTCCACCACGACAGCTTGATAGAGCGCGACTCCTAATCACCGCTGGCTGGGTTGCGCAGGCTGCCCGCGCACTTACTTAAGGAGCGCTGGGTATTAAACCCGAAATTGGACGATGATGCTTGTTATTTCGTTCTTGCCTCCCATTTTCCCTCTTTTCGGGTACTTTTGGACGTATCATCTGCACTATACCTAAAACACTATAGTGTAATTATTGAGCCCGAAATTAGACGATGATGCTTGTCCTTTTTTTTTCTCTCGTTTCCCCTCTTTACGGGTACTTTTGGAGGGTTTATCTACGCTATGCTTAAATTGCTATAGTACAGTTATGTGACCTTTTCGTAATGGCTACTATGTAG
>JAMYIC010000457.1:0-15720 GCA_024112705.1 Microcera coccophila | reverse complement strand
TTTTTTTTTCGCGTGGCGGTCCAATAAAATATGTCAATAAACCTGTAGCAAAAGACGACTTGAGTAATGGCTGAACTATGATTGAAAGGATGAAGGATAATACGTCTGTATTTCAAGACGGCAAAGTTCAGCTAAGTGCAGGTGCTTCGATAATGACTCAACAATCCGCTTTCAACAAGAGATTTTACTATCCAACGTATCCATGATTACCTCCCAATTGCGATGCAGCCTCATTTGTGAAGGTCCAATGAATATTGCAGCAGTTCAGCATCACATGACTTGCAAATTGATCTCCGACTGGTTGGTTGGCTGTGCGTTTTCAGTTCTGTTGGTTGTTGGTTGTTGGTCGTCAGGGGTTGTCTAGGCAACATTCAGATTTATCGAAAACAGTTTACATCCTTTGTACACAACTACACTTCTTGACTATTCCGTTCTCTCAGACACGCGCAACTCTACCTCATCCAGAGTTTGACTTCCGCCGTTCGCCTTAGCTATGGCAACCACGGTCACTTCCACGAGCGCGACACACGCCACGTGTCACAACGAACCTGCAGGCTGCGAATCGTCCCTCCTTAAACAAGCACTGAACAAACGGATGCCGCCGCCATCAGCGCCAATCAGGAGTATTCAACAGCAAACCGCTTCCGATATCCCTTCTTCATCTACGAGTCGAGGCGAGAGCAACCAGAAACTGCACCTGGGACTCTTCGAGATCGGCAAACCCCTCGGCAAGGGCAAGTTCGGCCGCGTATACCTAGCCAAGCATCGACCGTCCGGCTACATCTGCGCTCTCAAAGTCCTGTACAAGGCTCAGATCCAGGCCGAGGGTTCCGAGGTGCACGTGAGGCGCGAGATCGACGTGCACAGAAATCTCCGCCACGCCGGCGTTCTCGGCTTCCACAGCTGGTTCCACGACTCCCGCCGCATCTTCCTCATCCTCGAGTTTGCGGCTGGTGGTGAGCTGTACAAAGAGTTGCGGAAAGCAGAGCACTTCTCCGAGCGACGCGCAGCCAAGTGCGCTGCTCAGGTTGCGCAGGCTCTGTCGTATCTCCACGGCAAGAACATCATGCATCGAGACATCAAGCCGGAGAATATCCTGGTGGGACTTCATGGGGAGCTCAAGTTGGCAGATTTTGGTTACAGTGTGCATTCGCCAAGCAATCGAAGAGATACCCTTTGTGGTACGCTTGATTATTTGCCCCCTGAAATGCTGTCTTGGTCAAAGGTCAAATACTCCAAGGCCATAGACCAATGGTCTCTTGGAGTGTTGACATATGAGTTCTTGACGGGTCAGGCACCGTTTGAGGATAGCCTTGTGATGACGAAAAAGCGAATTACGAAATTAGACATGACGCCGCTTCCGCATACGGTCTCTGCGGAGGCAAAGGACTTTGTTCACTCGGTATGCTTCTTTCACCTTCTTCACCCCATTTTCTGGTAACCTTCCACCCGTACTGATGATTCCCTTCTCAGCTGTTGGTGCTGGATCCTTCCAAACGAATGTCTCTTCAGCAAGCTCTTGTTCATCCTTGGATCTTGAAGCACTGTGCTCAGACTTGAAGTTCTTCTGCATTGTAAGAAACCACACATATCCAGTCCGATCCGGCTCGAGGCAGCTTGGCTAGGGGAGCCAAGAAGATACGAGCTTCTACCTACGAGCCAAGTTTCGGACGCCAGAAGAGAGTGTCATATTCACTAAAAAAGAGATGCTGTCAAGTAACTTCCAATGGGTCGCAACATGCTGTCCGTTCTTTACGAATATGCAGATCTTCGATGCCGCCTCGAGCGCCAGCTCAGATTACAGCACCCCCACAACCGGACGACTTCACGAACAATGACTTCACGAATCCGAATGAGCCGATGCAACATCACTTGTATGAGTCAGTTCATGGAAGAGACGTTCCATGCTTGAAGGGGAGTTCGGGATAAAATGTGTTGACGGTGAAAACTCGTTCACCGACCTCGACCCTTCGACCCACGTGCGCTCCTGGACACCAGTTCCGAAGCACCGCTAAAGACTTACGAGCCCAATACATCCTACGATGGTCTGTCACTGGCTTACATAGCCATGACTTTGGCTATGCGGGCTACTGCATTGTCATGATCCCACTCGACGAGTTCCCGGACCTTCTGTTCCTCCACCTTAATATAGACGAACGTTTCCATCGCCTCCATTTCCTCCCTTGCGAATAGGTCGAGTCTGGCACGGTAATCACCGTCCTCGTTGTGCCCGAAAAAGTTGGAATCCAGGAACCTCCAGTATATAAAATCAAAGGCCCAGCTGTTTCTGGCTGCATAGTTGATCATCCACGACCGACTCTCCCAGCTCTTCCGCATCCGCTGTGAAAGCGGTGTATTCTCGTCCGGCAGCGGCAGATCCGATGAGCCAGCTGCGACTCGAGTTTGCATCTTCTCTTCTTCTTCTTCCAGGACGGCCAGGAAGGTTTCCAGGCGGGGCTCGTAGGCTTCCATCCACGGGGTATATCCCCCGGGCCAATAATCCGGGCTCTTCAGGAGCAGCCACCACGGCGGATCGAACGTGAACTGCGCTGGGGCAACGTAGGCGAATTCCCAGTCTACGACGCCGACCACGCGAAGGTCCTTGTCGATCAAGACGTTTGACGGACGCAAGTCTTCGGAGTATAGTCGAAACATGTGTTCGCCTTTGTACTCGTCGGGACCAAATCCATTCGCAAGTCGCCCTGTGGATGCCAGCCGACGGAACAGCTGACGGGAGACGTATTTGTCCCGCGCATCCTCTTCATCTAAGATGGCGTCGTTGCGCTGGAACGTCACCTGCATCAAATGCATATCAGCCATGGCGGAATACCACGCCGTGGAAGAAGAGTATGGCTGTGAGGGTAGCAGTGTTGGGGAGACGCTTGCGAATTCGACGAGGGAGTTCATATTCTGGATAAGGGGCCGCCCAGAAACGGACCAGTCTCCATCCTTTCCCTGAACTAATGAGCCTATTTGAGGGAACGTCAGAGTGGATAGCTGCAGGATGATGTTGGCCATCTGTCTGTAGAGAAACGCAAGCTTCTCTTTACTGATGTTGGCGTCCAGGGCATGGGACTCGCCGGGCTCGGCGAGAGGGTTGTTGAGAACATCGGACATGGTCCTTTCATGTTCAACATAGTCCATGATGATAAACGGGCCAAGTCCAGTTGGGTTCTCCGCTCCGGTGCCGGAGTGGTATATTTTAGGCACGGGAATAGTCGTCTTCGCAGCGACGTAACGCATCGTGGCCACCTCGTACTTGACCTTTTCCTCGGGAAACCTCACAATGCCTGTTTTGTCTCAGTGGTGTTCATTCGGCAAACCCGTCGTCCATGCAAGTAAGTACCTTTCCGAGGGATTCGCATGGCAGCCGACGAGCCGTCCTTGTATTCCAAACGATAAAATATGTTGTACCCGCCTTTGATCGGTGTATGAAGCTCTAAAGCCTCGCCGGGTCTGTATTCCATGATGAGTTTGGCGATGGCACGGTACGTCTCCGCGTCGTGCAGTGATTTCTCCCACAACTCGACGTCCTCGTCGCTTTTCTCCCAAGCAAGGTCGTCCTTGTCCATGCAGATGTACCTTGGTTTGAGCGGCATTGCGAACTGACGAAAGAGAAGTGAATTGTCCTACAACTCAAGGGCGAGGTCTGAACCAGCGTGACGGAGTTGGGGATGGTTGTATGTTAATGAATGTCTTCGGCCTCAGGCAGGCGAGGAATGGATAGGCGCGAGGTGTGGGTCTAGCTTTAGCGCCTGTGGGATTGATTGACTGCCTTTGGTGGGGGCGGCTGGCGCTCAAAGTGTACAAACCCAAGCCACGGCCTCGATTTACGGTCTGCGACTGACCGTGGGCTGTGAGTATGGCATATCTAAAGTCGAATAATTAGGCAGAGTTCAAGCAAGTTCTCTTGTTGGCCGAGGGTAGGGGACAAGGCTCATTCTTACAAAATGTAATACTCGACAAGTATAAAACGGGCGAGTTCAGCTCCGTCTTTCATCAGCCTGCTCTTCTCTAGAACCAATGCTTTTCCTGCAATACCTTCACAAGTTCACATTTCACTCAAATTATCTTTCTGCAAGTTAGTTTCATACGAAATCACCTGTACATCTCCTCACGCATTGACACACCCTCTGCAGTCCAATATGGCCGATAGCTTCAAGATTCCCACGGACGAGGAAGAACAACGCATGAGAGCAGCCGCTGAGGCATCGAGACGACGTAGAGAGGCAGATGCGAGGCGCCGACAACAGGAGATGGCCATAAAAGCCGCGGAAAACTCCAGAAAAAGACGTGAGGACAACGACAACAAAGACAAGATGTTTTAGCTTGCATGGCCTAGCTAGAGCTGAATCAGCCAAGACTTGGGTTGACGGGTTACCTGGCTGAGCGGAGGAAGGATACTTGGACAACGGAAGGCAGTACCTATTAGATGGAATAAACTAGAATACACATATCGTTGTTCTCGAGACCTGTGATGATATGACGTCCTGCCCGTTGCTGCCTCCGTGGGTCATTGTCCCATATTTGCAAGAAGGTTTTGGGTACGTGATCGGCTTTTATCCGATCAAAGAGAGAGCCCTTGAGTGTAAGCAGCTCAAACGTTGAAAGCTCAGGATGGGGAACAGTAAATTGCTTATACGGTGGAAATATAAAATGGATGCTTTTCCGTGAGCACCTGTTTTCTGCACACCCTTTTCTAGGGGGTATTGCTTTCGGTTGGAGGTGTCGGAATCTTACATAGGCGCTCAATTATCTTTACTAGAAGACGCGACTTGACCCAAGAACTCTATCGTTTCCTCTGCTAACTCTTGATTCTCAAGTATGCATTGAGTCCGCTACCCACGTTCGTATGTAACAAATCGACAAAGAAGTCAGTTGCCGGAGACATTTGGGCCCAAGAAACAGGCAGATCGTGGGGCTTGTCCGTTATTCCGTACTCAAAGGCAGTTCCTGAGAGGTTAGTAATGACGTAAAGATAGACTACAATTGTGTGCTTTACTTGCAACCCTGGAAGAGAATTGCGGGCCGCTCTACTGTTCCCCGAATGGACCATCACAAGCTGACCGTTATTGCGTGATTTCCATAAAGTCGGTCAATGCCCGCTAGAGGATCCTATCTACGTACTTCACGACGGTTGCGAAAACTTTGCCCTGTGTGTGTGGAACGCAATGGCCTACGGGCGCATGTATGCCATATGGTAGTGTTGAATAGTTCGAGATTGTCCCTCACCCAACCTCCTGATATCACACGTGGGATAGCCGTCGGAAAGGTGGTTTAATTGTCTGAATCAAGTAATTTACAAGCTAGGTGAAAATCGCCTTCGGAGTCCGTGTCGGTCTATCCCTACAGAAGAGGGACTTGTTCCACATCACGCAATCCCCCGGGGAAAAGGCGGATGTCATGTTCACATCCCAAGCCTTTACGAATTGGTTAAATATACACACCGAGATCTACTGGTGGCTTGAAATAGCAGGCAATTTCCAGTCAGATTATCTGCGCCGTCTCGCGATATTTCGTCGCCCAGTCCTCGACTACCATGGCGAGCTTCAATGGCAAAACCGGCAGCTCGGACAATGGGTCTCCCAAACCATCAGTCGTTACGGCAGTTGCCCCTCAAGAGAATGGACATCATGAGCCTGCCGATCTCGTTCAAAAGATTCCCAAGAAGACCTGGAAGTCGTACGTCTGGGATACGCTCGACAAACCCCCCAAGGAGCGCCGTTTTTTATTCAAGCTGGACGCCGTCCTTCTCACCTTTGCGTCCTTGGGCTACTTCATTAAAAACCTCAATCAGATCAATATCAACAATGCTTTTGTGTCCGGAATGAAGGAGGACCTCCACATGTACGGCAATGAACTCAATTATATGCAAACGTTATGGACGGTTGGCTACGTTCTTGGCGAGATTCCCAGGTCAGTCAACCGTTGGAACGAATCTTTGTGTTAGGGTTAGGGTCTTAAGTTCTTCAAAGTGCCTGGTCTCATCTGACAGCCCCAATAGCAATCTGCTTTTGACCAGGGTCCGGCCATCGGTTTGGATCCCAGCTTGCGAAGTTGCCTGGTCCGTCCTTACCATCCTCCTGATTAAGTGCACCAATGTCCAGCAGATGTATGCTCTTCGCTTCTTCATCGGGCTGGCCGAGAGCACTTTCTACCCTGGTATGCAATACATCATTGGATCCTGGTATCGAAAAGACGAACTGGCCAAGCGTTCATGCATATTTCACGCCAGCGGAGGAATTGGCTCCATGTTTTCTGGTTATCTGATGGCATCCGTCTTCCATCTTGGCGGCACACACGGGTTCAAAGGTTGGCAATGGCTTTTCATCATCGACACTGTCATATCGCTCCCCATTGCAGTCGCTGGGTTTTTCTTCTTGCCGGATCTGCCAGAGATTACTCGGGCTTGGTACTTCGCGGCAGACGAGATTGCCTTGGCCAGGAGACGAATGGAACTCGAAGGTCGGGCAAACCGGGCTCCATTCACAAAAGCCAAGATGAAACGCATCTTCTCGGGTTGGCACATTTACGCGTTGCCGCTCCTCTTCGTCTTCTTCAACAACGGCTGTGGCATACTCGGCCAACCCGCTTTCCAACTCTGGCTGAAAGAAAAGGGATACAGCGTCTATCAGATCAACACGTATCCCACAATCACCTCAGCCGTAACCGTCATCACCACGCTGGTATACGCTTGGACATCTGATGCAATATTCGGAGGAGCGCGGTGGCCGGCTATCGTGTTTTCCGGGTTCCTGAACATCATCGTTTACGCTAGTCTGGCGGCTTGGGATATCCCGGATGCATGGAAATGGGCCTGCTTCGTCCTCGCCGGGTTCGGTGGCGGGATTAGCGGGTTGACCTTTGCCTGGGCCCACGAGATTTGCGCCGATGACAACGAAGAGCGAGCTTTGGTGACTGGGACCATGAACGAAATGGCGTACGTGGTTCAGGCTTGGCTTCCTTTGCTGGTCTGGCAAACAGTCGAGGGGCCGAGGTACCCCAAAGGTTATATTACCATGGTGGTTTTCGCTGTAGGACTTATCGGCACTGCTTTTCTCATTCGAATACTGCACCATCGGGAGATACGAGCAAAGAAGATTGTGGTAAACATTGAGGGAATTCGTTGATTGCTCTAGGTGAGTGTGGGTAGAGGGACCAGTTGCTGGACCTTTTAAAGCTTCAAGCTTCATCACTATCGGGAAGCTTCATAGATAGTAAGGTCTAACTCTAGGTCGTTTATATTCAGACATTATTCCTAGCCTTTCGCTCATTTCAATTCTTCTCACATCTCAAGTTCGTATTCTTGGGAGCTAAATCGCAGAAATGATACCATCGGTGCGCAGGTGACGAATCTCTACCTTCTCGATAAATTTTCCCTGTTCGATTATAACCATCGCACAACGCCGACTTGGATAGACCTGCATAGCTTATCGTCCTTGGAGACTCACATGCACCGCCTGTGGATCGGTTTCGTAAATACTACTCTCCAACACGCCGGAGCATGACGTGCTCATCGGCGCATCTGACGCAGTGACACCGTTCACCAATAAAGCTGGGCTAGGCTCCCACCCATCATGTATGATCTCCCGATATAGCCGTCTTATTGATCAAGTGGTATTAAATGATAAACGCTCACTCTATCTTATCTTCCCCTCTTTCATCATCGGAACCCCACGATAATGAGCTCTGCTCCCACTTGCGCACATATCTTGACTTGTGGGAGAATTCGCTTTTGACCAACCTTGAGTCTCGTCTCTGATTGAATACGATGGGTTCCATACCTATAACACACCCGATGGCAGATGAGTTGAAACGCTCGAGGTTGGGTCTGAACAGTCGTGTTGCTGTTATTGGTGCGGGAGTCAGCGGCATATGTGCAGGGGCGCACTTGATAAAGCAAGGAGCCAACGTCACTGTCTTCGAGCGATCGAAAGTTTCTTCGGGAGTATGGCACTTTGATCCCAGAGTCACAAACAGTCCGTCGTACCCCAGCGAGACCCCATCCCGAGGTGACTACGCGACATCTGTGCCCAGGCAGTTCGCTCCGAAACCCGCAGACTCAAGACCAACAAATGGAGCCTACCAACACCCGCTAGACGCTCCAAAACGAGCCGAATTGGAAGTCGCCTTTGCTCCCCCTGGTCCATGCTACGCTGGATTGAGGAACAACATCCCAACAAGCTTATCGTACAGCAGCTTAGGAGCTTGGCCTCCCGGCACCGAGGAGATAACGGAACATTCGAACATTGAGTCATATCTTCAAAGTCTCAGCGCGAGGCACGGCGTTGATGATGTAACGCTTTTTAATACCAGAGTTGAGGACGCTCGGAAAACGACAGACGGAAGTTTTTGGATATTGAGAACAATCACGCTGCTCAAGGGAGAAGCAATACCCCAAGTGGTGGAGAGACTCTGGGAGTTTGACGCGCTCGTCGTTGCCTCCGGACACTACAATCTGCCTCGCGTTCCCGATATTCCTGGACTTGCCGAATGGAAGCGTTTGTTCGGGGATCGTGTGATTCACTCCAAAGAGTATCGGTACGCTGAGAGATATCGAGACAAAACAGTCCTGATCATTGGCGGGGGAACTTCAGCGTTGGATGTGTGCCGAGAGACGCACGGAGTTGCCAACATGGTTATTCAGAGCACAAGAGGAGGAGAGTTTGACTCGCCGAAGGTACTCATCCCTCCTTCAGTCGTTCGTGTGGGCGGAATCGATGGATTCGTTGCGGACTTGGAACCTCTCAGCAACACAAAGCTTGATTCTTCAGCTCCCATCCCTGGACGCGTAATTTTAAAGGATGGCCAAACACTTTCGGGGATTGACAACGTTGTCGTGGCAACCGGTTACATCACGTCCTATCCTTTCCTGCGACAATATCACTCTGACAAGACACGGTTGGAGAACGCAAGCCCCGAACTTTTGGTCACGTCGGAGGGAACCATGGTGCACAACCTGTACAAGGACATCTTTTACATCGAAGACCCCTCGCTTGCTTTTATCGGCGTCCCGTATCATAACGTGACGTTTGCGCTTTTCGACTTCCAGGCTCAGGTGGTTGCCCGAGTACTTACAGGGAGGAGTGGCGTACCCGGCAGAGAAGTCATGAGGAACGAGTATGCGAAGCGGGTTTCGAACAAGGGACTGGGTCGCAAGTTCCATAGTCTTCAGGTAGAAGGCGCGGAACTTGCATACGTCAAGGACCTTGTTCACTGGATGAACCGGGATAGTCTAGATGAGAAAACGGAGCCCATGAAGGGTCATACGGAAGAATGGATAAAGGCTCACAAGGTGGTAAAGGAAAAGCGAAGACTGCTCCGAGAAGCGAGCGGGGATGAGTCTACGGGCTCAGGTTAGCCGTAAGATACTCCTGTGTTTAGAGGGGAAATGCTAGTGGCTTTCTTCAGTTTTACCTTGCCGTCTACGAAGATTTCCAACAACCACATTCGTTCTAGGGCAGTTTGGATGATTGGCGCAGCTTCGAGCCGGTCCAGACTATCGAAACTCGGTGAAGTCTTGGCGTCATTGCAGGCCCTGTAGGGAAGAAGAGGAGACGAAATCCTGCAAGATTCGTAACGATTTGGGAACCTGGATGTCAGGAGATGATGTCAGCTCCCATGCTCGCTTAAGGTATGTGTGGGTGAGGTTCGGGTCGACTAGCCCAAGGGACAGGGACTTGATCAGCTACGCGTAGAGTGGCGCAGTTTTCGGCTCTGAAAAATCTTGATTCTCCCCAGAGAGTAGATGGCTTCTTTAGTAAAATCGCGCATTCGGATCTCACTGCCCCGACCCATGCGGGTAGAACGAGGAGGCTTAAGCATTCGTATCTCAGCACGGGTCTTTGATGTCAGGGATCAAGCCAGATCACGCGGCTGGACTGGGGGTAACGGATGGAGAATAGCTGCTGATCCAGGATAAGAGCACTGTTTTCTTCCCATTTATACCTCACGAGACGAATCGGGATGGGTTGAAAGGGACTCCCGTTGACCCCTCAGAACCGGCTAAGGTTAAGCGTTAAGCATATTTTGCGAGCTGAAATAGCCCACATTCACGCATGGGGGCGGAGACAAAGGGCGTTCATGACCGTTCCGCGAGGCAACGGTCTGGTGAGAATCGCAATAGAGACCTTGATGGTTCCTGGATTGTGGAACCGAGAACCCGGATGGTATGTCGTCCGATAAGCGGGGGACAAACCATCTAAGCCAAGGATTATCTTAGAGAGTAGAAATTTGGGGCTCATTGTCTTCGCTACCAGTCAAGCCTTTCCGTGTTCCCACCGCCGCTCGTCTATCGATCCATGAATATGCTCGATGCCCCGCTCCGAAGCAATAGACTGTTGGTCATCACCAACCACCCCCACGGCCTCACCTTGAAAGTCTTGGTATCGAGAAAGATGCTGACCAAGTCCCACTGAAAACATGGATTCGGATCAGAGAATCTTGCTTGGACGGCCTTGGCAATCCTACCTTGTATAGCTTGCTCGGCGTGGGATGATGACAACGATATGCCAAGTCGTTCTATAAGTACAGACGTAGGTGGTGGATGTTTTATGTCTCAACAGCTCAGCCCTACCACAAGTTTCACCCAGCTTTGCTCAGCTTGCCTTGTCCTACCAATTCCAAGATGATGACCAAATCTTCAACCGCAGCTTTCCTGCTCTTTTGCGGAGCTATTGCCTCCCCTATCGTCGGTCGAGAGGCAACGTCTACGTCTTCTGCTGCTCAATCCTCGTCTACCTCAGAGGCCTACGACTGGTCTGCCGGCTGGACCAAGACCTTTCCCATCCACGACTCGTGCAACTCGACTCTCCATATCCAGCTCGCACAGGGACTAGACGAGGCTGTCCAGATCGCCACACACGCCAAAGAGCATCTCCTTCGATGGGGTACTGATTCCGAGTTCACCCAGAAGTATTTCGGCAACGGCACGACCTCTACTCCCATCGGCTGGTACGAGCGTATCATCGACGCGGACAAGTCCGAAATGCTGTTCCGGTGTGACGACCCTGACCGAAACTGTGCCACTCAACAAGGTATGACTTCCCACATGAGAAGATGGCTTACTCTGGATTCATATACTGATCGAAGCTCAGGCTGGGGCGGCCACTGGCGAGGCAAAAACGCAACAACCGAGACCGTCATCTGCCCTCTCTCGTTCGAGAAACGCCGCTCCCTATCCTCCGTCTGCAACCTCGGCTACACCGTCGCCAACTCCCCCCTCAACACCTTCTGGGCCACCGATCTGATGCATCGAATCCTGCACGTCCCCACCATCAGCGAAGGCGTCGTCGACCACTTCGCGGAGAACTACACCGCGGTCCTCAAGCTCGGCGCGTCCAACTCCACCGACAGCGGCATCGACAGCGACACTCTGCAGTTCTTCGCCATCGATGTCTGGGCCTTTGACATTGCGGCTCCCGGGGTTGGCTGCTCGGGCGAAGCCGCGGGAGACTCTGGCCATGCTGCTAATACGACGACGGCTGCACCCAGCGCGACGTCTACGGCGCCCAAGGTACGCTGAATGATCGCATGCAAGCTGAAGAAGAAGAAGAAGAAGAATAATTAGTTCTGACCGTCAATGTTAGGAGTGTCACACCCACGACGATGGTGCTGTCCACTGCACATGAGCGTCGAAAAGGACCATGATGAATTAGCTATTCGACTATCAAACGATGTTGATGCCTACCCAAATCTACGACTGAAGTGCTACGACCGTTGGTGAATTCAAAAGGAATGCTGAGTAGTCGAGGACTTGTAGTTGGAAAGCGGTAATTAATGGACATATTTTATGAGAACATCTAGCTGGAATTCTTTTAAATTGCGCGAGGGGTGGTTGTTGGGACATTTAATTCATGCAAACCGCCCACCCAGTCCATAGTCGCGCAGCCAGCAAGCTAGAATGGAGCCTTTCCACCCCTATCGCCTACGAGGATGTTTGCATCCTGTTGACACCGTCTGCCAGCTGTCCACATGTCAGAAGGAAGCCCCACCCCTCCTCGCAGTTGAACTCAACGGCCTGTTTCGCAAATGGAGGACTCCAGGTGCCAGTCCCGTCACTCAGCAACAGACAATCCCAGCCCTTGGTGAAGGCGTCTTGTAGACTACCTGCGACGCACTGGTCCTCGTTGGCTCCTGAGAAGAAGAGCGTCCTGATTCCCCTCGACTCCAGCACCTCCTCAATCCCCGTCCCTCCCCAGAACCCAGACAATCGGTTCTTGTAGACCCAGATATCCTGAGGCTCGGCCAGCTCCGCCAAGGGAGGGTAGAACTGTGTGTTCCACTGATCCCTCATCAAGGACTTGCCGCCGTCTATCTCCGTGCCATCGTCGAGCTTGATGGGTCCAAGGTCCTCGCCGAGGCGTTTCAACCGGGAGGGGTCATCGAAATTGGTGTCGGCCGCAAAGCCTCTGACAATCGTAGGCGGCATGCCATCGATATCCTCCTGGGTCAGACCCCATCCCAGCCAGACAACGGGCATACCGGCTTTCCTGCAAGCTGGGATTGCATAATCCCGAAGGTTATCCACTAGCTTCAGACCTACACTATTGGTGGGGCGGCCGAAGGCTGGGGACAGGAAGTAGTTTTGCAAATCGATAATGACCAAAGCGCCTTTTGCAGGGTCGATGGCTACGGGACCCTTAGTTGTCTCTAGCGGGACGCGGGGATATATGAGCGGGGAGTCTGGCGTGGGAGCATGGGTAATGTCGTATCCGTTGTTGTCGGAATACAACCAGAAGTTCTTCGAACCACCAATGACGTCAACCTGCCCGACGACCATCTTTGCGAGAAGAGCGGCTGCTGCTAAGTGCCTGCTCTGGTTGCAGTCAGCACGTTGAATTGGTGGCGATATTGGAGTTTGAGAGTTACGCGATATCTGCTCTCCTGGCTCCAAGTTGGTCCATCAAGGTTGGGCTCCCTGGATTTGTGCCCAATGCTTGGCGCGGCGCGGATGCAGCTCTCGCACCTCAGGACGACAAGGCGAAAGGGATTGGGAGGAGGAGACTCTCGATGAAGAATGAGGACGAACCTTCTTTTGGTCCCAAGCTTGGGAGGGAGGACTAGTGTCTCTGGCCGAGGTGGATTTGGACTTGGAAGGCTGTTGCTTTGTGAGGGTGCACCTCGGGTAGGCAACGAGATGTTGGCCACGAGAGCACGAGAGGCTTGTTAATATCGGATTACGCGGACGCATGAACGTTCTAACGGTCTGACAAGAAAAGGATTCAATTGAGGAAATAAGACATCACTTTCATGAAGCTCTTGCGGCAGCCGTAATGGGCACGCGTCTCGTCTTCCTTGTTGTCTTGCGTTTAGGGAATTTCCCCTCTTTTCATCATTTACAGCAGCCACTCGGGCGGAAGAACCCTCATCCGTCGGACAAGTCAAGGAAAGGTATATGAACCTTACATCAGCGGCGGGGTTAGGTGTTTCTGGTTGGATGACGAGCGCCATCATCAGGAAGCACCATGGCAGGGCAGCGGATTGCCAGCTGCTCAGGGTGGGACGAGGATTCTTTCGGGGCTTAAAACCTGCATAAACGGCAGTGCACTGATGGACATCATCAGCTCATTCTTGTCAGAGCTGATAGAGCCAATCAGCCTCTAGAGCAAGACGCTTTTTCATGAGAAAACGTCACGGGGTACAGTGTTATGCAATACCACACTGCAGCCGATCGTCATAATCACAAGTCAAACTCATCAAACCACTCATCCATCAGTACGCCTGCGTGCATTGAGGGATATCTTGAAAGCGGGGTCGATGGCAAGAGTGAATCACGTCCATCGCCGACCCCACGGGTGCTCTCACATCCCTTGATATAAGCAGGCGCGCCGTCCCACCCATCTCTTACTCTATCATCATCTATCAAAGCCTTTCTCCTAGTATTGTCAAGTGTAAACTTTCGAGTTCATATTCGCTCTCGGTATGTAGCAGTCTGTTAACTCCTCGAATCCTTACCAATGGCTAACCTTCCATGATCCGCATCAGGTACATCCACCAGCACGATGAATGCCAACACAAAGCCTATTCCGCCAGTTCCTGTCGGCGTTTCTCAGCTCTATAATTCTTCTCCCGAGAAGGTGCAGCCTTGGATGCAGTCCACAGGTGGAATTCCCCGCCAGGTTGAGGCTTGTGTTGATCGGGACAGCACCCACGGAATTCCTGAGGGGGATTGGCTCATCATGGCTAATGCTCCGGGTGGGGTGAAGCCAAAGACTGCGTACTGAAGGGTGATGGTTTTTCCCTCTTCACATTGCCCATGCAGATAGTTGGGGCAAATTGGTATCGACCCGGGCCTGAAAGTCCGTTGCAATTAGGTTTGATCATAGTTGATTGTTATATATTGATCTTCCCATCCACCACCCACCCACATCGTGATCGATTTGACAACACCCCAGAGACCCCCCATGAAGCCCAGCCCATAATCACGCCGCTCACGTTCCCTTCTCGCCAAAAGTAGACCGCCTTAATAAAGTCTCACTACTCAGAGTCTGTCTCTTCCCAAGACAACAAGACGGTAACCTCGATGCTTTCCCTCGGGTCGACTTGTGTAGAGTGTGGGTTAAGAAATGACGCGTGAGGCACACCTGCTTACCATCTTGGTCAGCTTCAAAGAGAGGCGTTCTAATTAGTCTTGCGTGTTGTTGTTTCCGCTTCTCGTACCTGATTGAATGCCTCTTTTTGAGTCGAACTGGCAAAATATAAAAGCTTCAGTGCTTCCCTGATGACTGAGATACCACCATCGATGGGAATCTCGCCTATACAGCATGCTATGCTCCCTGCTTGTCGTTGGAGTTACGTAATCTGCAACTTCAAGATCGCGATCCACGTCCACTGTTGACAGATCGCACAGGGCTAGTGGCCAATCCTGATTTGGGCCCTTGAGAGGATGCCAGACACTGAGAGCTCGTTAGCCGGCAGTGCGAAAAAAGGACGAATGGCCCGATCGGTTACTTCGCAATCATGAATCTTCCTTTCAGTGCATCGTTTCCTCGCTCTCCAAGTTCTTCTTGGACCATCTGCTCCGCTGAGGACCGAACGACGTCTGATTTTGTCAAGCACATCAGCTTTCAGCCTATACTACGGCAGTGAGTCAGTCCCCCGGTATCTTCTACTCACCCACATGAGCTCCTCGGAGCGGCTGACCGTAATCGTAATCTCTGCCGCTGGACTTCGGAAAGGTGGGCTCACGTTTCCGGATCTAGGCTGTATATGAGTAGCTGTGAATAAATGGCGAGACATGTCCAGACGTACCTGGTGACGAAGCGCGACGCAACGCGAACCTGGAACGGCAAGCCCAACTTCCGACTCAATTTTTGGATAATGTTGTTTTTTCACACTCGTTTCATCGCTCCAATCTACATCACCAAGCTCGCCCTTGAGGCAATGCACCATGAAGCCATTATGGTCGAGAGAGAAATTCTTCTCAGACCCACGGAGATCTGAGATTAGTACGGGAACTTCCTTGCGTACGATATTCTCCCGCGGAATGTCTACGGCTGGTGTAAAAGCCAAGGCGTACGGCTTGACTGTCGCGTATATGTCGTTTTCTTCCAGGAACCATATTGAGGCGGTAGCATTTTGAGGGGAGACTTGGGTGTCTGTCATTGTTGCAACAATCTGATGGTGCTTGTAGCGGACGCACACAAACTCCCAACGGGCGTGTCGAAGAAGCAGGATGTTGAGATGGGTTGATGGAAAGTCATCTAGCGGCGGCGGCAC
>JAMYIC010000455.1:0-19434 GCA_024112705.1 Microcera coccophila | reverse complement strand
TGGGTTGACTTTCCAGACAACTGCATTTCAGCTAATCCATCCAAGTTCTGCAGTGCAATCATAGTTTTCTACCGCTGGACTTCTTGGCCTGGATATAGCTTCTAGCGTCTTCAGCTTCAATATTCTTGTCCACCTGCTCGTTGGTATAACAGCTTTGTTGCGCCTAGCTAAGAATGCTCTGCTTGGTTTCGAGATGGAGCAGGGTTAGATACGCGAAGCAGGGGTACTTGATGATATGTTATTGTATTTTGAACCACTCTCAGCGCGAAGTCTCCTCCGTGTTCCTCATTTCCTAGGCCATTCTTGTATAATCTCATCTAGAAGGAAATAGAAACCTGGGTTCCGAGTAGGCTGTAAATTCCTTGTTGATTAGCTCTGTCAACTTTTCTCTACTAGCCGTGGCTGGTTAGGTATGTCAATTAAAAAAAAAGCCCATTTCTCAGACGTCCATCTCGATTGTGCTGTGAAACCCAAGATGGCTCAAATCACATCCGCATAAGCTCCGCTAGTGAAGGGTTTCGTGCAGAGGTCCAATTGATGTAGAAGAGAACTGGCACACTTTAGGCTTTTACCTATCCCATTATTGAGTGCGTCAAGGTTCCTAGGGATTATCTTCTTCACCTCTATACGTAGTCCACGTTCTCTTATTCGTCTTGATCCCTGTTGCAGTATCCCCGTGGCACGCAAATAGGTACGGCTTGACAGTAAAGGTAAATCCCCGCGCCTTATCAAGGTCATTAGTCATCTGCAGAGGTGAATTAGCCGGGGTTTTGCCAACCCCGCTGCTGTTAACGTGTTTTAACCTCTGTTGAACTAATCTGTAATTTGAACTATTTTGAACTAATTCGAACTAAACAAACACACCTCATCTTATTAGATCATGGAACCCAGACGGGATTCCCAATTTGATCCATTTGCGTCCAATTTACCCGCTTTAGATGGCAATGATGCCGGCCTCCCCGAGGATCTCGATTGGCGAAACCCCGAAAGCTTTTTCCAAAAGCTTGGGATGCCGGTGCCGAAGATGGCCTCACCTGCTGAAGTCCGAAAAGAGGCAAAGATAATGTCACGCCAAATATTCGCCTCTTATGATCGTTTACACAAGATAGTTGAGCGCCATGAGACCACAATCCAAAAGAGGTGGGTCAAGAAGACTCGACAGCAGCGACTTCAGATCCTCCTCAAAGCCTGGCCGAACATGCCCTCTTCCCATCGCCCGGACTTTGAGGCTTTGCGTAAAGAGTCCGAGGAACAGCGGGAAAGGGCCACTAGTTACCGGGGTCACTTCGTATGGCCCTATATTAACCAGGAAGACCTATCGCAGACTAGACTAATGCCGTTGTTTCTCAACGCCCGAGGCCGTCACCCACCCCCGGTGTTTGCGGCCGCTGACAATGCCGCAGCGCACCTGGGACTTGTGTCAAAGGCCGTGGTTCCAATTTTTCTCAACCAACACACCATGATTCTTCACGGCGCTACCAGCTCCGACGAGTACGGGAAGTTGGTTATGTGGGATGACCATCCCGATGCCTTCGACTGGATGCACACGCGAAAGCAGTTCCTCCCGGGAGAGGGACTCCTCGTTCTAGAGATCCAGGCTCGCCTACTGGATTTTCTAGTCGACTGTTCCCATGAGATTCTGCACGATATTCAGCCGGATGCCATGGTCAGCGACGCGTTCACTGTTCAGCCCGAGCCCTCTCTAAAGAGTGACAACGAAGTCGCCGGGTTTGCGTCACTGGCGGTTATGGCAGCAGAAGCCCCCTACAAACTCCCTGCACGACTTGACCTTGGACGACTTGGGTCTATTCTTGAAGCCAAGACAGCTGCCGCCGAAGATCATCTATGGGCTCTTCGCGAAGACCCCGCGTACTTCTCTCAACAGTTCCTGGAGATCAGAGATCATCGACAAGAAATGCTAAAAGACACTGAAGAGCGTCCACACCCCGTGACCCAGCCGATGCGGGAGAAGACTCTTTGGGCTCGCATCATCGGCAGCATGATCACCGATGCGTACATGGGGCTCGAGTTCTTTTCCGAACTTCATCGTCTGTGTCAGGTCCTGCACGCGTTGCAGCAAAAGTATCAAGCAGGGATCTCGCCCACCAAGGATTTGCCGCCCGACTATCTCGTCGCTCTGCTTCGTTTTCGATACTTCCTTCAACAGGCAGCCAAAGGACCTTTGAGTCAGCTCAGGATGAACGTGGTCGCCTCTCCCCCGATGCGGAGGTTTTTTGTTCGCGAGCCACCGATCAACGTTCATTCGACCAAGTTGCTCATCAGATCTCGACCGGGAGCCAGGAAGAACAAGACGGAAGAAAATCTAATATGGCTCTTACGTACGCTATGGGAGGATGATCATACTCTGTTCCTCGCTCGTCTGCCTGCTGTTGTTGATGAACTCGAACGTCTACTGCAGACGGACCCCCATGCAGACGCCTTGATATCAGCGTGCATCATCAAGATTATCGGTGACCTATCCATCATAGCACAATGTATGCAGCAACTGGAACTCTACCAGCCATGGGCCCAGAGCTTCGAATCTGCCTCTGTGGAACATGATGAAGATTTCAAGACGGCGTATACTCAATGGAGCACGCCGTTGGCGCAGCTTAATGCTGCCTGCAGGGATTCGAGTCTGACCAATGCCGCTAAACTTGGTGAACCCTCACAGGGGAAGTTTGCTTACCCGTTCGAGAAGCGCAGGACAAAAGAGACAGTTGACGCGTTGCGACTGGCTGAGGCGAATTTGGATGCTTTTTGGGCCAATATCGATGAAATGATGCGCAGCAAAGTGCCAGATCTCGGCGTTACGGCCTCGTATCGCTTGCTCTCGCAGTCTCGTGCGTTGCGGAGGACGGCAGAATGGGTTGAACCGGCACCGACGAGTAAAACCACGGGAAAGACTCGGGATCCGGATCTAGACACACTGAATCGACCTCTATCGAATTTGTTTTTGGGAGAATCAGAGAGCCAACCTCAAAGCACATCAGTGCCAGCAGTGCCATCGAAGACGAGAGTAAAGACCAGAGGCACGCCGTCCAGAAACGAGGATGACACCACCTTGACGCCTGGCGTGGTTGAAAATAACTCTCAGGACTCTCAACCAACATTTCCAGTCGACGCTCGAGCTCTCAAGGTTTTCCGTACCTTGTTCTACAACCCAGAAGTGACATCAAGTCCGGGCTTGATACCCTGGAACGACTTTTTACACGCCATGATCTCCACCGGGTTCCAGGTTGAGAAGCTGTACGGTTCTGTGTGGCAGTTTTCGCCTGTTCAGCTGGACGTTGAAAGAAGCATCCATTCCACGAACCCCATCCGAAGAGCAAGATTCCTTTCGAGGTAGCAAGGAGGTATGGAAGAAGACTGACTCGAGCGTATGGCTGGTTTGGAGGTATGTTTGTATTGAAGGCAAAGTGATTTTGATGATGTACGCTACACTAGGACATGTTTATATCAGGTAGGGTATCCATCCGGGTCAGTTGCCAAAGTCATGGTACGAACGTATCGTTATGACTCAACCCTACGAGGCAGTCCCATCAGAAGAACAGCAAGACTCTAGTACAACAGCCCACATTTGTTCCAAGTTACTCGATAGTCTACGCTCCTTTGCTTTCAATACAGTTTTAGTTGCCTCAATATCCTTTATTAACGATTGTCTAATGCAACAACCTTCATTTCCCCTTGACGGTGCCGCAGAAGAAAAATCCTACATAAAACACTGGTACTCCTGCTATGGTTTGACCATTAGAAAACTCCAATCTGTATGTTGCAGGCTGCTCTCAATTTCATCCGTAATATGCTTTATTTTGTGTGAAATGTTGCAGGGATGTGCCTTTTCGTTACTGTAAAGGCTAAAATCTCTGGGATGAAACCATGTGGGTGTCCGGATAGCAGCTATACTTTGCAAGAGATCCGCGATACTGATGTCACTGTAAGGTCTCTCTGGCAGGGTACCGAGAGCGTTGATCTCGTATATCCATTTCGTAAGAGAGCCGAGAAGCATAGATGAACATTCGAACGAGCAAACATCTTCGCTACGGAGACGGACACGAAGCTGATCGATGGCCTCGAAAAGTTGACCGATCAGATCCTGCCTCTTCTCGTCCACTTTTGCTGGGGAATGGGTTAGTTACAGTTCCAGAAAAACTATCAAGCTCGATTTACCAACCTAGAATGTCTGCGATTGGGAGTTCAGTTGTCCCGATTAGACCCTCGCCATACAATAAATCTAGCTTTGCCATATCTTCAAATGGTTGAGACCATCTAAAGACCCACGCCACGCAGAGGCAGAGCGTGGAGCCAGAGCCATAAAACTCCGGAAGGTCGTTTATGATTGCATCAAGCCATCGATCGGCAAAAATCTCGACGATCTCGTGACACTGGTAATAGTCGACGATGATGGCAAGTTCACAGAGTTCCTCGAGGTCGAGGGATCTTGGCACCTCTCGATGGCGGCCATGGATGATCTTCAACAAAATTAGAAGCGCATCCGCGTCCCAATCGCTCGTTGACATTGACGGAAGAGCCCCGTCGGACGAAGTCCCTTCTTTCCACGACCCGCTCAGCATAGTACGGAAAACAGGAGAAGCAAGTTTCAGATGTTTCGACGACACAAGATACTGAGCTGCCGCGGTCGGCTGGTCAGGCTGATCATCCACGTCTATACCAGTCGACAGAGGCTGGGATGATATGGAGGCCGCATCCGTCACTGGCGAGGGAGGAGTATGCTCGGTCAATGTGACCGAAGGGAAGAGCATCTGCGTGCTTGGCTTCAGCAGAACAAACACGAGATCTGCATCTGGGTCTAATTCGTACGATAACGGCTGCATCACGCAGGTCAGCGGGAACTCGGTTCGGTAATTGACGAAGAGGGATTGAAGTGGCACAGCAGAGCGCCGGTCAGGCCTGCAAGCCTCAGATGGCGACCGCCGTTAAATCGATGGACGGTGTCTCTCGTTGCCGGCTGAAATGGAATAAGAAGACAGATTACCAGTAGGCTTGTTGATGGGAAAGGGAAAGACGTAGCAGGGATCGATTGAGGAATCTGTCTGCCACCTAGCCCCGCCTTTGTCACCGAAGTAACGCTGCAAACATGGTCGCAAATATTTACCCAAATGTTGAACCGACAATGAGCCGCACTTGCGTTCTGACACGTGTATCCGTGTGTGACGATTTGATCTCTCGAAAAGTATGTTGCACTGACGTTCTAGGTAACGCTGTCAAAGGTCAGATTTATCATCAAATATTTCAAGTCGCAACCGCTGTTCGACAACAGCTATCTTAGTCATGATAGTAGCAATTACTCTTTTGTTTCATCTATACAAGGGCCTTAGCCGAGTGGGTTCATTAGGTAGATATTTAAGAAAGTCTTTGTGTATCTAGACTTAACCTACCGAGGTTTATTTACACTAAAGGTGTCTCAAAGGGGATCAATATTCCAATGAATTATGTTGTTTTATCAGCTATAAACCCAATGTAGTTATTCCTAGAGAGGAGTCAACTTGCTTCCGTAGGCAAATTACATTGAGCAAGTAGCTCAGCGGAAGTATACTAGATTCTAAAACACTGTCCACTACCCTTTGAAAAGCTCACAAGATTATGGTAACATCAAGCTTCCCTGAGTAACCCTTGACCAGCGTTTAGGATCGAATGTGTGTAAGCTTTAGTAGATCTCCGTATCTTCAAGGATAAAGTGAGTTATGGGACTTGCAAATATTTAGTTCTTGTTAATATAGCTTGTGCATTAATATGTGAAAGATGACCGAGTCCTAGTGCCCTCGAAAAGCCCTTACACTTCAATGATTCATGTGTCACTCTTGGGAGACAACCCACTCGCTAATTGAGGGGCTAGATGTTTCCGACCCTAACCCTAACCCTTAAAGGGCGCTAGTCAACGGAAATCGTCCTCCTGCAAGCCTAGATAGGTAACTTCATGCGATAATACTACATCGCCGGGCCAAAAATGACCTGACTACGGCGAATCGGGGGACTGCAGAAGGCTAGATTCAATGTAGACTTAAATTTCCAGATCTAGAGACGTATTCCGGGAATATTTGTCGTCATCCCACGGCGCTTACTCTAAGTCAGTTGTACAGCTAGTTTCTAGCAAGCTGATTATGCCGCAAACGACAACATGCCCGAGCGGCATCGCGATCAGAATCGCTCAATTAGCGCGGAACAGAGCTATCTAATTTATGGGAGGTTGAAATTAAGGTTTGTCATATTAGGACCCCCGCAGAAATATTGCAGTTCGTCGTAGCATGGGAGGTGTATATACGAACAAGCCGCATCGTCGTTTCCTGAACACATGCAGTCATCCCTGGACTTCTATTTCGGGTTGGTTGCTCAACTCTTCCCCAAGGTAACGTTGTCGAAATGTAACGAGGTGATCCAAGCTCACTTGGCTTTGATGATGCTCTGTAGAAGGTCGAGTATTCTCTCCCGGTGCTATAGTTGTTTAAACATACCTTGTGAAAGAATCATCGCAATGATAGATCTCTCGCGATGCGCAATAGTACTAATTTGTAAATCGGGCCTTGGCAATGCTCGATAATGGTTACGCCGTACAGGTTCCTATACCGCTTAGTCAGCTACTTATCACCCAACGCGACAGAATGGTTGTTTGCGAGTCCCGTCAAGCTCCATCACTGGTGCTCTTGGTCTTTTCCGTGATGCCTATGCGCTCTTCTCGCGCTTGAACTGTTTCGTGACAGTCGATCGCTATTCAATAAGTAGAACCAGCAATTCATAGTCATATGCTATCGGTAATGATATCTTACCCAGCGCGAACCGACCAAGCTTGATGCGGGTAACGATCGATATCTAGTCCATCTTAATTCGAACAACAACCAGTGGTATGTTATCCCTGGTCATCTTCGCAAAGGAATTATAAACACTCGAAGTCCTTAGTGCAAAGTCCTTCAATGGCTGCTGTAGACGCATCCGACCTTCACCCTGTGTGATGATGAAAGACTAAGATCTTACAACATCATAGCTCCCCATTTCTACATCTACTTTCTACATGTTTTCTCAAGTTTTTAGATCCACCCTTAACTGACAAAGCTCCTCGCAGTAGGCGTTCGTCCAAAACAGCCGCTGCTGTCTCGTTGCTGACACCAAGGCGGAGGAAGAATTGGCTGTGAGCTTCCGGGTCCGATACCCATCGATTAGTCCCGTTGGGCTCGATGCGGTTAAAGCCATCCTCATTTCCAATCTTGAACAGGTCTGACAGGCCATAGATTGCGTATAGAACCGCCAGAGGATCCCAAGAAGACGTCGGCTCGTAGTACCTGTAGTAGATGTACCCCTTTCGCACTGGATCATCGACCGGACCCTCCAGCATGAGAGACCCGCCCGTTCGGACATGTTTACCGACATCATCACCGACAAAGGTCATCCTTCCCTTCCACGTATGGATGACGTGGGCAGTTAGGCTAGCATTGGACCCCCAAAAGTTCCAGCTGTGGCCTGATGGATAGCCACCGCCCATGATGACCAGTTCTGAGACTTTGGATGCAACGAGTTCAGGGCCGTTGAGGTTCGAGTATGAGTCGGCGGTCGAGTTCAGCAGGCCGGATAGCTTTTCGGGCGATGTTAGCGAGGTTACGGGGTCTGCTAGGGCTGCAAACAACGCACATTATCAAGGAACCCGATTGACGCAATGGTTACACTGCCATCCTCTGCCTCGGCCAGCGCTTTTCGATATAGCGTGACTGGATCCCAGGCCTTCTCTGCTTCGCCCCAAGGAAGACTCCCACCGGACCACTGGAAGGCGACCTTGCTAGCGTATTCTCCTAATTCGTAGCCCCAGCCATCGAAAAATGTCGCGTTCGTGAGAGGACGAGGTATGCCGATGGGAACATGAGCCTTCCCATAGTGGGCAAGGATGGCGGACGCGGCAATGGCTGAGTAAGTTGATGGGTAGTTGACGTTGACAGCTAGCAAATTGACGTCGGGTGATGTTGCGGCCAACAGCAATGCGCCAGCATCACTATAGATCTCGTCAAGAGCGATTCTGTGGCAAGGATGGCTGGTCCTACTTACTCGACATCGCTGAAGAGGTCTGTATCAACAATGAGGTTCTTGCGGACGGTCGCCGACACGGACCCCGTCGTCAGAAGGCGAGTAACGGAATCTAACCATTTCATCGTTAGAGGGCTCGGGAACTGAGGTACGGCGTCGATACTCGGAGAAGTAAGAAAAGGCCACCCTAGGCGGTTCAACCGAATTGAGCCTGGTTCCTCGGCCGATTATAAAACCGCTCCGCTGCAACAAACCAGGCGAAGTTAGGATGAGGCTTCCAAACACCCTCCCCATTGGATCTGGAGTGTGACGTGATGTGATATCTGCATACGCGCCCCGCATATGACAAGTCATCAAGAGCTAGAGGCTGGCTGAGAATGAACCTGTGTACAGTTACAGCCTCGTCTGCGACTTCTCAGCAAAACGATCTCGACAGGAACAAAATGCCCTGAAAATGATGAATCTAGAGTCGCCAATGCCATGGATCTTCCTTGTCATCTATATCCTGCCGCTTTTCCTTCTAGCTGTTCTACTTGTGCCCTCCCTCTTCTCCAATAACATGGAGAGTAGGCACGCAGATGATCGCATCCGACACCCCATCTACTCCCTTCTCCCACTTCGCCATCACCTCCGTCAAACCAGACTTTTCAGCCTCCAACCTGGCAAGTGGGGCGATATTATACGCTGCCAACTCGAAGTCGTATCGTTGGAACAGAAACCAGACTTTGAAGCCCTCTCCTACACATGGGGCGAGACATCAGACCCTGCTGGAAAAGGTGTACGGTCGCGCCTGTCATTGAACGACCACGACTTCTCTGTTACTGTGAACCTCGAAACAGCACTGCGCCATCTTCGAAGCGAGACGACAACTCGCACGTTATGGGTGGACGCAATCTGTATTAACCAGGACAACATCGAAGAACGAAATAAACAAGTCAGCATGATGAGGGATATCTACTCGCACTCCAAGCGTGTGCTCATATGGCTAGGAACTGTGAACCAGCCGAGATGCTCGAAGCCAGGCCCAAAACTGGAGCACATGCAGATCTGTCAGTGGCGTACCGACTTTACGACTTGGTCAGAGGAGTCTGTTCCCCATTCAGAAGATTTGGCGATTATCAACGACTTCCAGAACAGGATAGACCACTATTACAAGCTGCCGCTCTCTCTGAGGCACAGCTTGAGCCTCGACCATGTCAAGGGCGCCTTTTGTTTTACCAGCTTATTGGCCCAGAACAAGCATGTCAATAGCAATGAAATTCCGCTTCTATCAAACCACGACGCTTTCCATAGAATTGTCATGGCTTTGTTCGGGATTGTGGATCGACCTTGGTGGGCTCGTCAATGGGTCATACAGGAGATCGTTCTTGCTCCCGACGTAAGCCTGCATTACGGGCATTTCGTTGCGCCATGGGAACTCTTCAGTCACGCAGCTAGGAACTACGATTACCATCGAAAGGACTGCTGCCAGAATCACTATAAATATCTCCATGGAAACGACATACGGCACATTGAGCACTTCTGTAGGACCGTCATTGAGCTTGATGATCTGAGGGACAAGTGGCAAAGCATACTTGAACGACAAGCGCCCATCAAGATCAACCTGCGCGAGATGCTGTGGCAATTTCGTTCTAGAGAGACGACAGATCCAAAAGACAAGGTGTTTGCGTTATTCCCGCTCGTCAACGACTGGGGTGACCAGGAACCCTTGGTTGCCGACTATAATCTGGGAACCCGGCAGCTCTATCGAGCCGTTGTGGAAAAGATTCTTGCAATAGACGAGTCCTTGCTCATATTAATGGGAAACACGAAAAAGAACAAAGATTTGCTAGATCTACCCAGCTGGGTTCCTGATTGGACCACTGCACCATCTCGATTCGAGTCGGAGCGTCTCGAGCGTACGAAGCTGTTTAATGCATCAAGGGGTGCCAGGCCTAGCCCCGAGTTTCACGGTCAAGGTTTCCTACAGCTCGAGGGAGTCTCCGTTGATGTCGTAACCACAACCTCGGAGATCATGGTTTACGGGGATGATGACCAGACCCTGGAAGTCTTTCAATCATGGTACAACTCGCTATGTGACAACCAACCTATGAGCTCAAAATACCTCGGCGCCAAAGAGGCTCGAATGGCTGCGTATTGGAGAACTTTGTGTATGGACACTGTTCGTTCACTATCGTCCCAGGAGCGTCGCTACCGAAGATGCTCCGAACGGTATGTACGTGAGGGCATGAGGAATTGGATGAACAGCACAGGTCTCCCCTTCAGCGCCAGCGACTCCATCGTTCATGTCCCAGTGACCAGCAAGTCCAGTTTCAGGGCAGAGTTGCCTCCTGGACCCTTGTCGCATCAGACGGGATTGGATCGGGACGAGAAACTCACATACGTCGCGGTAGACTTTGCCATTACGTCGGCCACATTGGATAGGAGGCTCTTCTTCACCAAGGAGGGGTACATGGGTCTCGGACCTGCATCAACGAAGTCAGGAGATGTTGCTTATGTATTTGCTGGAGGCCACATGCCATTTATCATTCGGCATGCTGGCAAGAGGGATGTGCCAGAGGTCGGCTGGCGCGACTGCCACGAATTGGTAGGCGACTGTTACGTACATGGCATCATGGACGGAGCGATGATGATGAACTTTGACCGGGACAAGTGTCCTGTCTACTTGATTTGATTTAGGAAATTTCGTCTTGTCGAATGTACTATGGATCTACTATGGATATTTGCGGCTATTTCGAGGGAGCAGTCCCCCCTCTTTCTAGACTCGTACTTGCGCTCGCATTCCCAGACCAACCTCGGGTTGTTCTAAACTTGCAACCACAACGTGTCTGTCACTTGACGAATAATATTTGGTCAGTTACGAGCATCAAGACAGCAACACAGTCAGGCTCGTACCAGTTTGACCGTTCCATCTTGCAGATAGACTCACCCGGTCACTGACCTAACATAGCTAACAACTATGCGAAACAAGCTAATCACTCTTCCATGCGCAATTTTGAGTCAAGCGCCACGAACCCACAACGAGATAAGATAGTCTATCGAGGTGTCTCAGAGGTTGGAGTTTAGCAATACTATTCTCAGAGAATACGGCAGTGTTCGCCAGCTCGTGCCGTGCAGGAGGGTCCACCAGTTGTGATCTTCCAAGCCTTCCCATATTCAGGCCAATCAATAGAGTTATTACCATTTCCGTCGAGATACCTTTTCAGCCCGGAACATTTACTCCTGTGAGAAATGAGACAGTACATTTCCCTTCAGCGCTGATAAGGCCGGTACAGATACTACTTTCGCGGGGGTGCATCTCGGATAGCTCCTCGATTCAGTCATAACTTCCGAGCCACTCGATGTCCAATGCCCACACTGCTACTTTGAATGAGTGATTTAACAGACGATCAGTAGCTGACAGAGTATATCCACTGTCTAATAGTTGACTCAATGTCTCAGGGCATCTGTGGCTGGCTGGAATCATCGGGCGCAGGCCACATGGTGTGATCGAGGAAACCATAAGGGTACATCAGCATGGAGCATGTTGCATCAAGTCCTGGGATCTCGAACTCCAAAAGGGTCAAGATTAGCTGGATGTGGCTACCTGAGCTGCAAGGATCTCGGAGGGTCAGCCAATGCTGATAGCCTGCATAATACGAGCTCTTTGATCAGCGGTGTGAACCTTAATCCACGACTTGCATTTCGAGTCGTTCTGATGGCTCACACATCTATCATATCGCAATCTCAATTATCGGTACATATCTCGCATAATTTCTTCTTATTACTCGTCGAGAAACTTGATCATTCTCTGGAGCAATCCTCTTGTCATCTCCTCATCAGATAGACGTCTCTCATGCGCAGTACTTTTCCGGTGACTGTGAAGACTCGGTTACGCTAGCTCCTATCATTTTAGAGTGGTTATTTCTTTTTTTTCCGTTAATACCTTCTCTTGTGTTGATGAGAGCTTGTCATGTTGAGCTATTTACCTAAAACTCAGAGTAGCTAGGAGTAAAAATTAAAGGTGTTTAACTCTGATATCATAGCGTATGTTATCCTCAACATTATTTGACCCTTTATTTAACTTTCTAGCTGTAATAGAGAGAATATTAGAATAATACACAATATTTAGTAGTTGGAGATTCTGTCACGAAACTGGGGCCGAGACGATGAGGAAATAAATGCCTAAATTTCTATCTAAAGAGCGACCGAAGGCTGATCCTCGTATTTGTATAAGTAGTGACCATTTTACTAGATCAGGTCAAATTTCGATACTAGCTACTGATATCCAGTTGTTGAAGTGCTCATATAATCGGATCTAAATGAGCTTGTCGAGGGTAATCAATAGTGGCTGTTTAGGCCTTGGGACCGGTGTACTTGCGAAGCTTCCAGATGAGATAAAGATAGTCACCACCGCGACCCTTGTTGATGTCGGTGGTCTTGCCCTGCCAACCGATAGGAGGATGAGTCTCGTCACCGCCGGTGCGCCAGAGTGCCACTTCAGAGATGTATCTGGATGGCTAAGTCAATGATGATTCATTTCTGCACTCCTTTCGGTACTTACTGATCAATGGCCGAATCTTGGGACGTCTCAATGTAGCGGTATGCACCGCCAGCTCCCTTGGCTAGATCGTCAACGCGTCCGGGAATGGGCTCGTCTCGGATGTCGATCCAGATATTGTTGATCAGCGTGGATGGGCTGGAAGCACGGTGAAGTCTGATCCAAACATATCTGCAATCAATCAGCATCTTGCGCTACAGCCAGATGGGTCTACCCACTTTCCCTTTTGTCCCTTGTTGACGTCGGCAGACCCGTTGTTGAGCTCGTTCAAGGTGTCGTGGGGCTTTCCCTCGTCGTCGGTATAGAGAACCTAGCATGGTCAGCGAGGAGCGATGATCCTTGATTCTTTAATCATACCTCAAACGAAGAGGCAAAGTCGTGGTAGTGGCTAGATGCGGTCATGATTGATGAGGCTTGGAGTTGTCTGAGCAGTTGAGTATTCGTGTAAATGACTGGAGGACTGGAGGATGTTGATTGCTCTCATGAAGCAACCTCCAGGGAGAAATGGCTTGCTTATATACTGATTGCTCATCTGTGTTAATTGTTACTTCTCACCCCTTCACTCGCGCCTGTTTTGCCATCCGATATAGTCGGATAGAAGTCATCCGGTCAACTGTGAAAGCGCTCGTCAGCCTGCGTTGTCCGACCCACCAAACGACCCTTGCATGGTAATCTTTTCGACTAGTCGGGCCAAGATCGCCCAGACTTATGCAATATCACAGGCCTTTTCAAAGCTGAAAACTCCTAATGGGTCAAACCGACATCAATATACAACATAAACATGGTCTAGACTTCCGGTGACAAATTGCAACTGCATTACAGCCCCAGATCGGTCAAGACTTGCAGCTCGCTAGCGTTCGGTCAAGCTTCAGCCGGCCACGGATCGCTCCGGGTGCTCATCAAATGCCGAAGGAGGAAGTGATGTCTCACATCAAATCAAGGTCACTCTCAATGCGGGACACTGGGGGACGCTATCAAAACCCTCCGAGCCTGGCTCATCCATGCCGCTTCAGGCAGCCACTATCCCTCAAGACACTGTTCACTTTTGGCCTACATATGAGATGAGAACGGACACGTGTTTAAATCCTGCAATCCACACCATAGTCATTGGCCTAGAGGGTGGGTAAGATCAAGGAGAGAATAGGAAGAAACCTATCACAATGCGAGTAGTGGATAATATGACTTGTTCGAGACTGACTGAACAGCATCGCTGTAACGCTCAGGTCGCCGTCGGTCATCGATCCATGTCACACTACTTGATGTCGTGAACCGATAATGAGGTTGATTACTGGAACATCATTTTCGGGTGATCAACTCAATATCCCACGTTTAAGGAGAAATATGGTACGATCGTTCAACCCCAAAGTACGCAAACTATTGTCACTCTCAGAGTGCTGGCCCAGATCTTTCGAAGCGCAGGCTTGGAGCAAAACGAAAGGATCAAATCGATTTTGACCTTGCTATCCTTATGCGGGTCACAGGGATGTCTTTTGTACCCTACTTTGGGGGGCTTTGCTCGGTCTTGAACAAGTTCAATCTTTATTCAGAACATATGAAAACTACCATGATTACCCAAGTCTGTTGCTCCTCAAAGCTAACTCTCTCCTTCTATGTTTGTATTCTATATGCCGTTCACCTCTCTCAAATCATCTAGAGCCGCGCCTCATATCCATCCTCTACACTTATTCTCTGGCCGAGGAACTTTTCAGCAGGCCACCCTTGCATAGTCCAATTTTCTTGGACAACATCCCCACTCATAATAAGAGTATGTTCAAGCAGGCAAGCATCATTCTTCATTGACGCGCCGCTAAGCAACCTACTGCCCGTCCGCAGCACGCACCTATCACCAATGTCGAGCCTATTCAGGTCGAATTTACCGCGGGTATTGATATGGGCGACGACACTCGCATCGTCAATAGCAACGCGGTCGCCCATGGTAATGAGATCAGGCTCTGTAAACATGACGCGGGGATTTCCACTGGCGAAAAGTGCGCAGTCTTTGCCGATCTTGGCACCCAACAAGCGGAAGTACCAGACAATCCACTCGGTGCCGGTGAGCAGACCCAAAATACCCTGACCACCATAACACTGGTGGCGTAGCTTTTCGATGGTGAGATAGATCTGCCAGCGTTGGCAATAGGACGACTTATCCCAGTCATAATTTCCGGGAACCCGGCGCCCCATTAGAACCCATTTGGCGCCGACGACGATGGCGATGGCGATGAGCGATTGGATGGTTGTGAAAACGGCAATGCCGATGGTCACCATGCCCCAAGTAATCAGGCTGTCGTATGTATAGATTGTCCTGTTGAGCCACTCACGATAGATGTAATCCATAAGCTGTACGGATGCGATGTTGGGGGCGTTCCAAAAGATAACAGTGAAAATGGTCGTAAAAAACGAGTACAAGAAGATGGCGAACGATCCCAATACGTAGAATGGAGCTTGCTTGAGGTAAAACGCCCGGCCAAAGGGTGACAAAGTTTCTGCAAGCGGTGTCTGGGACTGGTATTTGGGTTGATCGTCTGTCATGCTTTGTGGCTTCTCGGACGGACCTTGTCCTGATACGACAGTAGAGTCGCAGCTTACATCGGGATCCGTACGCATCCCAGAAACACGCTTCTTCTCCTCGGTTTTGTGACGCCCAGTAGTCAAGCAGACTGCATCGCCCTTTTTAGAGCCCACGTAGATCCCTTCAGGGGCATAGCAACCGTCTCGCTTGGTAAGGGCCCCAGAGCCCATTGTGGTTCTCTCGCCAATGGTAACACCGGGCAAGAGTACGACTCTGTCCGCAATCATAGCCCCATTCTTGATAGTAACCTTTTCGGAGCTGGAGGCATCGGATGTGACAATATGTGATCGGGATCCAAAGACAACATCGTCGCCAACATCAAGCAGATGGTAATCTCCAATAGCAGGGCCAGTACCAGGCCAGTACACGCGCTTCCCGACTCGAGCACCCATCATTCTCAAGACCACCGAGGTTGCTTCATAGTGCTGGCCGAACATACTGGTGACCTTGTTTAGAACTGGTAAAGGGAGGAGCGTTTGTATCAAAGTTGTCCTCCAGATCTCGACACTCCCACGTGTGCGTGCTGGGCCGGGGCCGAGTCGACCAAAAAGGGCGTCAAGGGCTAGCTTGATAAAGTACGAAAAACCAAATATAATGAAGGGACTGAAAGCGGTGCGAAGAGAAAAGGCCAAGTAATGGTACCCGATACGACTCGGTGCAGCGAACCAGGAAATCGTACTCCGGAGCGGCGACCCTCCATCGAAGGGTGGCAAGAGAATAAGTCCAGCCAATCCACCTACCAAAGGCGCCAGTGCCAGAACCCAGGCGAACAGGACAATGGGATATATAAAGGCAAGCTTTGCGATTGGGCTCAAGGTAGGAGCCCTGCAAGCTAAAACATCTCGGAAAGACTCATCTGCATCCTGCATTTCCCAGCTGGAAGAATTCGGCCCCAAGCATGCGTCCGCTGGGACGGAGGATCCAGGAGAGATGATAGTCGAGAGCCCGACAGATGCATTCTGTCCAATTGTAATTGGACCAAGGTACATGTAAGTGTTGCTCTCCACAGCAAAAGGCCGACACACACACTTCGATAAAATGGCACCGTCGCGAATATCTAGCAGATCGTATTCGCCAAGCCGAGCGTCATCCAACGTGACGTTGCGACCGATCTTAGCGCCCATCAGCCTGTAATACAAGACAGTTGTTGTATTGTTCATACTGAATCCGCCTTCTCCACACAGCGATATGATCTTCTGAACCATCCACCATCGTGTATGATATGATCCCCACATTGGATACAGGCCCTCTCGGTATCTTCCAATCAGTGTCCACTTTGCCGCGATGCCGAAGAATGGAGCGACCAGTGTGACACAAACACTGGCGAAAGTTATGCTGAGAACCAAGTTGAATAAACGGCCTGGAGTGGAGTGAAATTGGGGGAACTGGCCGAGATAGGTCAATGTGACCAGGAAGATGGTCCATTGACAACCTCGTCTAAGTGGGTAGAAGACTACCAGAGGAAGGAGTTGAATAAGCATGAGCAGTGGGTTAGTTGAGCTTCGAGTCGGTTGTTGACGCAGCACGGCTGCCGTATTGTCAGCCTCGATAGCCGAGTTTCCTGTCAATTCGATGACCTTGTCTGCAATGCATTCGACGGTGCCCTGGTTGAAGACGACAGTGATGGGAATCTCGACTCCAAACTCAGTACGGAGAAGTGAAAGAAGGTAACCAGCGCCGAGTGAATCACCGCCTAAAGCAAAGAAATCGGCTGCTGGGTCGATGTCGCCGATGTCGCAACAAAGAGCCTGAGCGAAGACTCGAGTGACGCGTCCCTTTATCACATCATCGCATCCATCATTTTGTAGTTTGTCGATCGTGATTCGCAGGACCTCTTGATCTACTGCGCCTAATTCGTTTCGTGGGAAAGGCACGCGTGATAGATAGATCCTGTTCGGCACCATGTAACCATGAACTAGCTCATATAAGCGCTGTTTCGCATGTGTGGCCCACGAGGACTCGAGAGGCTCGGATCCTAAAGACTTTGGGCCAACAAAAGGATCTGGACAATCCTCTTCCTGCTGACTCCCGATAAATATTTCATGGTCTGATGGGACAATGGAGTAGAGCGCATTTGAGAGGGTTGTATAGTCGATCTGACATTGTTGTGATGGAATTTTGACCGACAAAGAGGTATCGGGCGGAGGACAACAGGCCTCTCGATGTTTGTTGATGTATGGCGTACTTTTAGTGATTTCTTCAATCCCCAACCGCTCGGCCAAGTTGACGCGGAGGACCTTGTTGTTGTTTTTGGGCAAATCGTCCATGTAACAGATCAAGTTTGGCCATTTAACTTGCTGTAGAGACGAACGCAGCGCGAGATGGAGTTGCTTGAGGTCGGCTCTGTGCTGGTTGGGTGGCGTCACAAGAACGACAGCGACAACCTCCTGTAGAACGTCATGAGCAACGGAGAAAGCTAGCGCTTGGCTCACTCTGCCGCTGATTGGGCTATCTTTGTCTTTGGTCGCTGCCATAATGGCGTTCTCGACTTCAAAAGGGGAGATGAGCTCGCCGCCGCGGTTGATGACTTCCTTGCTTCGTCCTGTAATGTACAAGTAGCCGTCGTTGTCAAGATAGCCAAGATCCCCTGTATCAAACCATCCGGCCTCGTTGAAGCAAGACTTGTCGAGGAGTCCGTTCGGCTGAAGGTAACCAGAGAAAACCGGCTGCCCTCGTACGCAAATGTGGCCTACGATATCGGGGGCGACTATTTGATCGGATGGGTCGAGGATGGCCATCTCAGGCCCGGCGCTGACGCCAGAGGTACCGGGACGATCGAGCTGGTAGTCTAACGGGGGGGTACAAATCGGCATACACCTGTTCCATTCGTTAGCGCCACATCAACAGAATCAGCTCAGAGTCTGCTACTTACTCCGTCATCCCGTAGCTGGGAAGAACGATACTGTTGAAGGTGTCCCGGAGCTGGCATGCCAAAGACGGCAGCAAACCCCCAGCGGCATTGCATACCATGCGGATCTTGCTGACACTCAGGGCGTCGGAGCGGGCGCCGGCAAGAATCACGGTATGCATAGAGGGCGACGCGTAGTACCATGTTGGGCCAATGTTTTCGACAACGTCCCAGAAAAGGGTCGAATCAAACATGGCACAGCAGACTGAAGATCCGCCCGAAAACAACGGTGCGAGAATATTCCGGACCAAGCCACCACTATGGTTATGCTCGACTCGTCAGCAACCGCTCGGCGGCGTGGTTGAAAAAGGGGGACAAGTGCCACTTACACATGGTAGAGCGGCATCATATTTAGGCAGATATCGGTTGTTTTCAGCCCCCAGGATTGGATGACGAAGGCCACACCGGATATTAGGGAGTGAGTCGATATAGGGACAACCTTCTTAGTCCCAGAAGTTCCGCTAGTAAATAAAATGAGACAAGTATCATCACCCAAGTTAGGTTGTACTCGGGTGACATCCGACGGGGGCAAAGGCTGACCCCGGCAATCACTGAGCCCAAGGTCATCCTTCTGGATCCACTCAATGAAAAATATCCTGATGTTGTTGTCTTCCACCCATTTCTCTGCAAGCTGGAGGGTTCGATACTCTTCCGACGTTGTCAGGATACAGCTTGCGCCGCTTTGAATAACGTCCGCCTTGAACTGTTCAGGGCCGGCGACTGGGTTTATCGGTGCAGCGATGTAGCTGGTCATGACAGCCACACTGGCTGCTGCGAGCAAAGGACCGTTCGGCAAGGCAATACACACGATCGGCTTCTTGGCGTGAGACCCAGGGACGGTTGGCAGAGTAAAGTTTTCTACGAACTGCCAGAGTCCGCGATGTGTGATGTAAGTCTCGGGGTCGGAGGATCGCAAGGCAGGAGACGAATCCTTCGAGAGGAGTACATTGATGGATGGGCAATGCTCCTTCACCAGCTTTTCAACGGCTGTCACTAGCCACCCCAACTCTGTAGAGGATTCTTGAAATGGCAAATCCTTGGGCGCATATCTGAGAATGCGGACATGGTGATTGATCAAATCAAGAGTCGGCCAAGGAGGTGGAAGCTCCAAGAGTGCAACGTAAAGGAGATGCAGAGGCCGAAAGGAGGGCGTTAGAGGAGGTGGAATAGAAGATAATAGTGCCGAGCGGGTTGAGGTAGAGCCCACCCAGGTGCGAAATGGCTCGGCGGACCTGATGTCCTCAGGGGGGAGGGCATACAACGCTTGAGCCAGGCCCGAAGCCCCCGTTGCTTGCATTTCATCCATAGTGGGCGATGAGAGGTTTGGTAGGTTTCAAAACTTGATGGTGATTGCGAATGGTGAGCTTGAACTGGCAAACTCATGTC
>JAMYIC010000453.1:54847-68985 GCA_024112705.1 Microcera coccophila | reverse complement strand
TCTCCCCCCCCCTTCTTAGTTCTCACCCCCCCTCCACGCACTCAAGGCGGCTTTCTGCAATACATACTTCGTATTCTCTTGACGGCGGTTTATCCGAGCGGCCCACTTCTTATCAATCAGCTTTGGTTTCGTGGATGGTGGGGCAGTTGTCTCACTTTAGGGAGGTCTTAGACAAGTCTAACCCGGTCCGTCAGGGACGGTCAAGACCCGTATCCTCATCCTCTCCTTCACCCCCTCAACTCTCTTCCTCGATATCTTGTGCCCTCTTTCTCTTTTTTAGCCAGTTCTAGACACTTTACCGCTTCCGTTACGCTTTTGTTCTTCTCTTCGCTTCTTCCAGCCACCTTACCCAGCTCTCATCGCCCAGCTCAGAAGTCTGTCTCGGCGATAGCTTCGACATGGACCGCGTTATCCCATGAAACCGCACGTTGTGGCAACGCTTTTCTCTCCGAAATCTGGAGAGAGTTCAAATCGTACCTTAATTTATGGAATTGATCGTCGTTGGCCATGGTGCCTTCGCTTCTAATTGCTGGGCTCCTTGCCCTAGCCTACCCGCAAGCAGGGTTGGCTGCTCCAGCTCAACGGAATTCGCGACCCTGGTGCCCAGTCTTCTATGCCGAGCCCCCAAAGAACTGTGAAATTTTCCCCGATTCTTCTTTTCTCACTTCTTCGAGCTCTCGACGCTCCTCAATCGCAAACACTAGAACTCTCGAGGATGCCGTCCAAGCCCTAGTGGTCTTGCAGGAGCAATACTTCGATGCCGACTATGCCACTTGGCCCTCTGCTATAGATTGGACTGCTGCCGTAACAGGCACCGTATTATCCGGAGTATTGACGACCTTGTCCAAAGCTTCAACCACTGTTACCTTAGGAGACTCTGATAACTGGAAGGTCAAAGAGAACTTCATATCATCCTTCTTCGCCCAGATCGTCGCCTCCTATTTCGGGCAAGACATATTGTCTATCCGTGGAGAGGTGTGAACAATCTGTCCCTACATGTGGATATTTAGCTAATTACTATTGATGAGGCTTATGACGATATTCTTTGGGTGGTTCTCGGCTGGCTCGAGACCATCAACTTCGTTAAAACCCATGCAAATCTCCACTATGCAGATGGCGAGGGCAACGGAGACGCTGGCAGTAGCGATGTCAAGAAGATCTTTGGCTCAGTTCCCTGGCATGGTTACAACTGGCTCTCCTCCTTCGCGCATAGAGCGCGCATCTTCTGGAATCTTGGCGCCAGTGGGTGGGAGACACGGTTATGCAAAGGCGGCATGATATGGAACCCTCGCCTCAGCCCGTACAAGAACGCCATTACCAATGAGCTCTGGGTTTCCGCATCAATTTCCATGTATCGACATTTCCCCGGTGATAACTTCACTGCCCCCTGGACCAACGGCATGGCGTTTCCGAAGAAAGATCCACACCACTTGGAGGCCGCGATCAAGGGGTACGGCTGGTTAATGAACGTCAATATGACAAACCACCAAGGCCTCTTCGTCGATGGCTATCACATAGATAAAAAGACGCCTGGCAACACCGAATGCGATCTTCGTGATGAGATGGTGTACACATACAATCAGGGCGTCTTACTGACGGGTCAGCGAGGCCTATGGGCAGTCAGCGGAGATCCTACCTACCTCAGAGATGGGCATTGGTTGATCCAATCAGTGATTGCAGCCTGTGGCTGGGATCTCAGGGAGAACAAGCCTGTGGATGACTTGAGTAATATCCGGTCCGATCGCTTACCGTCTTGGCGTGGGATTGGTCGAGGTGGTATAATGGAAGAGCAATGCGACGCAAGTGGCACTTGCTCGCAGGACGCTCAAACCTTCAAAGGCATATTCTTTCACCATCTTACCACCTTCTGCGCTCCTCTGGATCCAATCTGGACTACAAATAGTATGACAGTCAATATTCGAGACTATGATCGAGCCAAAGCACTCCATGCTACGGCTTGCAAGTCGTACCTGGGCTGGGTCGAGCACAACGCGGTAGCCGCCATGAGAACTCGCGATTGCCTTGGGCGCTTTGGTATGTGGTGGGGCGCTGGTATTTGGGATATGACTGCTACGTTCGATAATGATGGTATCGACCATAGAGCAGAGAACACGACCGATTATCGCAATCAGGGAACTCCAGGGGATGGCACCTGGGGTGAAAGCCCCCGATGGTCTCCTGGCGCGGGAGGCTGGAGGGCGATGAAGCAAGACATCAGGCTCGAGCCCGGCTCGGTTCAACATTTCTTTGGTCCGCTAGATGAACGCGATCCCGGTGATGGGGTCAAGGCAGCATCCCGGTGCGCACTCAATGGCAAGGATGCTAACGACCGAGGCCGGGGTCGAACGCTGGAAACACAAGTTGGCGGGCTCGCATTGCTCAGAGCATACTGGGAACTGTCGCAGTGGTTGTGATATCAATGAGGATGGATGAATGGGGTGGACAATGGATAAGTAGACGAGTGAACGAATAAGCCAAGACAGTTAGGGTTGCCGTCGATCCTGTCCGAGACACATACGAAGCTCGATTATGGTAGACTACGAAATAGACAAGACCTTTCCAGAATCTCAGGAGAGCAAGAGAGTCAAAGTTTACCCGATTTGTTCGGATCATGTCAGGGATGTCAACCACAGAAACGGCATCTCGATCCGAATCACGCATCAATATTGGTGTATGCGAAGAACTCAGCCCGTTGACAGGGCTGTCCCCAAGATGATTTACGCGAATGCGAAGCCGATAGCGAGCGTTCAAATAGCGGGGAAGCCGAGTGAGTGGATCGACGGGCGCTAGTCCATTTTCGGGATGCCATTCGAGATGGCCGCGACGTCAGCATCGCTGCGCCTTCGAGCTTCGCACTCGCATCTCCAGATTGGGGGGAGGCCTACCACAGGTTGGTGGTAGCTTAGGGGAGTGCTTAGGGTATAAGAAGAAGGCTATATCGCAAAGATGATGGACTAGTTCAGCTTCAGACAACTTCCACAGCACAGCATTCCTAAGGCTTGCAATAGATCACTCCATCGACTCGCTACCCTACAGCTGAGACGTAGCAAGAATTAACAACATCTCTACCATCACCACATAACTACATTACCCCCATCCACATTCTCGCAATGGGCTTAATCGGTGGCCTCATTCGCTCCTTGAACGGACAAAACAATCACAACAATTACGGCCATACCAACAACTACGCCGAGCAACCAATGACCTATCCCAACCAATCCATCAGCTATGGTTCAAACCATGCCACCAACGTCGGCTACCACCCTGGACCCCAACGCTCCACATGCAGCTCACGCAAATGGGAGCGACGAGCCGCGCGCCACGAGTTCAAGGCCGAGCGTGCCATGATGAGGGCCGACTACCGCAATGAACGGGATCTGCGCCGTGCCGACCGCAGGGGCGGATGCTGTGGCGGCCGTCGAAGGCAGCCATTACTTCTCACTGCCGCGGCGCCGTTGATAGAGCGAGCGGCCGCTGAAGTCTCGAAACACTTGGAGAGTAGGAATGAGAGGGCCGGTCAGGCGCGCGAGCTCCACGCCTCCGAAATGACTCAGGGAGTAGAGGAGAAGACTTCTCCACGATCCTATACCCCGTCAATCCGGGACGATGCGCCGCCCAGCTATGAGGAGGTCACTAAGAAGTACTAAAGAACGGTGGTGACGAATATGACACTGGGTTTGAGCATGGGGAACCATCTGGAGTTTGGGTCGGGCTTATTGACGATGTATGACACTTTACTTTGTAGTTGTTCCTTTGCTCAATTGAGTTGTCCTACCTTTTACACCGAGTTGCCTGATCGAATGACGTGCTTGCGATTGGATCCTTGCAACGGACATGGATTGACTCCGATATCGAATTGTCGACCCCGCCAGGTCGACTCCCCGCCGTTACACTGGTCAAGATTTACACCTGTACAGATAAGGGAGTCAAATTGTCACGGCTACCTAAGATGCTTATCGGCCTCGGGGACTTGGAACGAAGCAATGTCTAGAGGGTGCACCGTAGGTCTTTGGTATCGGGATATTATTGACAGCCGTTGCAGCCATTTTCAAACGGCATTGTGGCAATCGGCGAAGCTGTAGCCGTTTAGTTTGCACGTAGCGCAAAACTTAATTCCCTGGGACGCTTTGCCCGACATGCAGGTACTAGCTACGTGCGAATGAAGGGCCACCCGGTGCCCAAAGCAGGCGAACAAAATTTAGGTCCGATCTTTCGGCGGTGACTAGTTTCCTCTCAACAACAACAACAACAACAACAATAGCAATAGACAAAATCGCTATAATGACTTCACAAAGCGAAGTCTCCGAGGTTCCTGTCGCTACCAACGGCACTATAAATGGCACCAATGGCACTGCCGACGGAGTCAATGGCCACGCCCCCAGGCCCGAGACGCCCACGGGTGGTATGTCTTTGACCGAGTATAGTGTCAACCCTTCGACGCCGAGTGAGGAGAAGCGGGCTCGAATCAGACAGATTGTCCCCGAGGAATTTTTGTTACCTACCGGCTACCCCGACGTAAGTTCTATCAATGATTGATCTTCCAACTCGGCCAATTGAACCTCTGTGATTAGTATCTTCGGCTCATCGCCAGCGCCACATCCCGCGTCTACGAGGCCTGCAAAGTCACCCCTCTCACGCATGCCATAAACTTGAGCAACCGGCTCGAGTGCAATGTGCTCCTAAAACGAGAGGACGAGCAGCCCGTCTTCAGCTTCAAGCTGCGTGGTGCCTACAATAAGATGGCTCACTTGGATCCTGCTGTAAGCTGGAAGGGCGTGGTTTGCTGCTCCGCCGGAAACCATGCTCAGGGCGTTGCGTATTCGGCACGCAAGCTCAAGATCCCCGCGACCATCGTCATGCCCGAGGCAACACCAAGCATCAAACACATGAACGTATCGCGTCTGGGTGGACATGTCGTCCTCCACGGTGCTGATTTCGACGCTGCAAAGGAGGAGTGCGCCCGGCGGGAGAAGCTGGATGGGCTCATCAATATTCCTCCTTTTGATGATCCTTACGTCATTGCTGGTCAGGGTACCATTGGACAGGAGCTGTTCGGTCAGGTCAACATGGCCAACGTCGAAGCCATCTTTTGCTGTTGCGGAGGTGGCGGCCTCATCGCTGGAATTGGTCTCTATGTCAAGCGCATGGCCCCCCACGTTAAGGTCATTGGCGTGGAGGCAGCTGATGCCAATGCCATGGCACAGTCTCTGAAGAAGGGAGAGCGGGTGATCCTGCGTGATGTGGGACTGTTTGCTGATGGTGCTGCGGTGAAGACTGTGGGCGAGGAGACGTTCCGCATTGCTCGCGAGGTTGTCGAAGAGGTCGTCGAAGTTTCGACCGACGAGATCTGCGCTGCTATCAAGGACATGTACGATGACACTCGCTCGGGTCTGGAGCCGGCCGGTGCCTTGTCCATTGCTGGTCTGAAGAAGTATGTCAAGCAGAACCCTCCGAGAGATCTCAATCCCCAGCGGACAATGATCGCCATCGCGTCGGGCGCCAACATGAACTTTGATCGGTTGCGGTTTGTTGCCGAGCGCGCGACTCTGGGCGAGGGCAAGGAAGCTCTTCTGGCAGTTCAGATCCCCGAACGGCCTGGATCGTTTGCCGAGCTGATCAACACCATCATGCCCCATGCCGTGACGGAGTTCTCGTACCGATACGCTAGCGATGAGGTGGCCAACATCCTCATCGGTCTGTCATTAACAGCGCCTGCGCATCAGCGTTCAGATGAACTCCGATCGCTCATTGAGCGCATCGGGAGCAGCAACATGAGCGTGACAGACCTGTCAGGGGACGAGCTTGCCAAGAGCCACATCCGCTACCTCGTCGGTGGTCGATCTGGCGTCCCCAACGAGCGGTTATACATGTTCACGTTCCCCGAACGGCCCGGCGCTCTTGAGAAGTTCCTCGTTACTCTCCGTCCCAAGTTCAACATCAGCTTGTTCCAATACCGAAACTACGGCGGCGATGTCGGAAAGATAGTCACAGGCATCTTGTGTCCTGACGAGGAGGTGCCGGAATTGAACAAATTCCTTCGCGAGATCGGATATCCATACCAGGACTGCACCGACTCGGCAGTATTTAAGACATTCTTGCGTACATGAATACGGGGCGGCGACAGAATGGTTGTAGTTTTGGCGTTGAGGGGAGTTTCAAAAGCGATTTCTTCACATTTGAGCGATTTACTTTGACGCACGCATAGATTCAGGGTTAGGAATTGAACGTGTAGAGAGATGTAAGAATCAATATCTGCCGCCTTCCAAACGAATAGAGACAGAGAGGTTCAGGTTAATTATTTGTTGTGCCGAGCTTCCTGGTTTACTAGCCCGTCACTACCCGAGGGATCTGAGACGACTGTCTAAGGTAAGGTATCATCAGCCCGATCTCGGTGTTGAGAACCTTATTCCCAGTGCAACGCCCGTACTTAAAACCGTACCACCGTTTGGTCCGGCGGCCCGTTTCAGTGCGCGCGCACAACGAACCAACAGCTGGCCAGTGCCACGGCTGACCAGGATGACAGGAGCCTCAAGAAAGAGCCCAGAAAAAGAAAAGCGTAGAGAGAACCCCTGGGATAAAAGAACCAATATGCTGCGGTATTTCCCGCGGTGCGCTTCTAGCGGGCTTCTATTCTGGGGGGAGGGGAGGGGCTTTCGGTAGCCGCATCGCTGTCGTACATAGGCCGGCCCTGGCGTTTGTCAGGGGTTCATTGCTTTTCTCTCCGATGAGAGTTTCAGATATTCCCATCAACGGGATCGTCATCGCCAAGTCCGTGTTGCTCGTAATGCACGTGCGGTCTGCTTTTACACTTTGACGAGATTGGGAACGGACCTACTGTGGTGACGTCGCAAAAGTCTTGGTAGACTGCTACAAGGCTATGGAATACTCAAGTATAGAGAGGTCAAGCGTGCTTAATTTCTCTAACATCTACCGCCAATTAGGAAGAACTGCCTTGATTAGTAAAACATGAACTCATCTATGAATTAATCTATAAGTTGATTGATAAGAGGACTTCTATATAATTCTTGGGTTGTGGTCTTTGGTGTAAAACGACCAAGACTCTCGCTATGTGACTGCACTACCAACAAAGAACTTGGGATCGACGATTCTTCTCAAAACGTGTGCTGCAGGATTAGACGAACCGGCCTGGCGCCCTTAATGCTGAGGCGGATCCGCTTGAGCAGGAGATGGATTCTTGTTACGGGGCCTGGAGAGCTGACCTGATGATCTTTTGGGTGTGGTTGACCTGCTGATGAAACACCCCCGGACTAGCGAAGCGAGATATGACGAAGCGGCCCAATGCTCGTGTGTAGGATGGGACCAGTCACTTGGGAGCCGGGAGGAGGAGCTAGAAGAAGAGTGAAGAGTGAAGAGGAGAGGGGGAGAGACGGAATCAGGGAGAGAAAGAGAGAGAGGAAGAAAAAAAAAAACCACTGAAAGTACCACCTACAGCAGGGCAATCTGGAGGGTTCGGCCGATGTTGAACGTGGCTGATGGATTACATTTCCGGTGGCTTCTGAACCTTTCGGCTTTCCTTCCATTGATCCTTCTATTCTTCCTCCCCGCACGCGCTACACAAAAGCAAACTCTCTAAGAAGAGAGAGGCTTAGAGCCACCACCACCCCGACGTGACTTGACGAGGGAGATTTGTTGCGCTGGGGAAAGATCCATTGCGTACCTGCAAAAAAAAAAGACAGCAATGAAAGAGCCCAAAGATCCTCTGCTGAGATCCACTCCACCCATGTCGTTTGGGCGGTGATCAGTGGTCGCTCTACGAATACCTGCTGTGTAGGTACCTCCCGAGCCTCGGATGGCCCGCTGTCCGCTCCCAGGGTTGCCTGCCGCCGCCGCCTGGCCTGCTTGGTCGTCGCTCTGGTCTCCTTGTCCTGAGTGCCATGCCAGGGCCCTGCGGCGCCCTGTGCGCTCGGTCATCTGCGTCTAGGGCCGCTCGCTAGGGGGGAGGGGAGGGGGGAGCCCAGGGGCGCTAACAGGCCCTGGAATGCCTGAGACAAGACAGCCCAGACAACCCGGGCAGCCCACCGGCCCAGAAGGGCCAGAAGCTCATCCTTCCGCGAGCGCCCTGGGAGGGGCGGGGGGCTTCTAGCACGTACCGCTACTGGGCGGCTGCTTCCTTTGTTTAAGAGAGATACGGTACTTCGTACGTGGTACGGGCACGCTGTTCTCGCCGGATCATGGCTCCGTCACCTCTCAGATGCTCCGACTAAACACACCTTGCGCCCTATCAGTTCGCTGCTGAGATATCCGCGTCGTCATCCATATTGCCGGGTCGATTTATCTGCGACAAAGAGCTGGGTATTGGCATTCGTACTGCAAAGGTACCCGTACCACGCGCGCACCTCTCATCGCCCATCCGTGTGTCCTCCACCAACCAAACTGCTGGTACCCCACGTCGGAGCTTTTGCTTTGTTTGTGGGAGTTGTGGCGGGCAGTTGCTCCACGACTGGAATCTTTGCTGCGGGCCCGGCCAGATGCTAAGGTACCTGCCGACAGAATAGTTACTTGGTTGCTACACCAAACCATCTCCCCCGGCTTCTCGTGTATGCCTCGCAATATCTTGGGAGGCGAAATAGCTACGAGGTCGCCATCTTGCGACGAACAATTCGACGCCGCTAGGGCTAGACCAGCCTGCTGTTGTCACTCTCGCGCCTCTTTCGTCTGTCACCGTAAGTCTCACACACCATCTCGTCCGGCCTGCCGTCATCGCTCACGCATCGAAAGCTTTTCTTCCAACCTTGACGCGACCGACTTCCCCAAGATCCCCTCGACCTCCATTCGGGCGAGAAACAACGCTGCATGTCCCCCCCAAGCTCTTTGCTGAAATCATCCCACCGTGTGGGACCTGCGCCAAACGCTTGTTGCAATCAATCGACCCAGGACCTTGTGCCTTTTACGCAAATAGGCACCTTCCGAACTCTGCGACTGCCGGCTTCTCTCCAGAGTACTGTTAGAGAGCTGAGCGCTTCTTCTTCGTCGTCGACGCCGACGTCCCGCCCATCTTCAACTTTGGGCCATCATATGGGATATTAGCGAGCTGCCTTTGATACGCTGGCCCGGCCTACCGCGCGAGGGCGCTTCCGCCACAGATCCATCAGCCCAGAGCATGAGACATCGTCGCTTCAGCTCAACCCGGTTGGACGCTCCTCCAACATTCTAAACATTCCCAGCAAACGGCGACACGAGACGAGCAAACATCGCAAAGTGTTGCTCCGTGGCCGAGAGCTTTCCGGGGGAGGTTATCGTTTGCCTCGCTTCTGGGGTGCTCCAGTCGGTGCTCAGGAACCTTGACAAACATCAGTCCCTGTTACCATGAGACGGAGCCGCTCCCCGAGCTCGCCATCGCCCTACAGGGCTTTGACTCATCACCATGGCGGCATTCTTGATGATTCTGTCTCACTCATCAGATCCTTCAATGTCGAGACGAACCCAACCCGGCCCGTGCGGCCCTCACCGCTGACGGCATCGACCATTAGAGATATGCCGCTGGATCTGGTTGATCGCATGAGAACCTTTCCTCTCTTCTTGTCGGCACCCGAGGAGTTTTTGATTGCCATAGGAAACCACCTGAAACCGCAGATCCACTCTCCGAATGACCACATCATCACTGAGGGCGACGACGCGAAAGCAATGTACTGGTTGGTGCGTGGCGTCGTAGCTGTGACATCCCGTGACGGCGAAGCTGTTTACGCCGAATTGAAACCGGGCTCTTTCTTTGGGGAGATTGGCGTTCTTATGCAGATGCCCCGGACGGCCACCATCATTGCTCGGACTAAGTGTTTACTAGTGGTTTTGAAGAAGGAAGATTTGCACACTGTCATGCCCAAATTTCCAGATATGGAAAAGGCGATTCGCGAGGAGGCGCAGGAGAGGTTGAATCTTTTGAAAAAGAAGCGGCAGGAGGGAGGAGCTATAATCAAATCTCCCAAGGGCGACTTTGCTGCTCGAGAAGCTGCCCCCGGCGAAGTCTCGACCGGAGAAAGGGGCTACATCAGGGATGGCGCCGTGGTGAACTCGAAGAAACGCAAATCTCCCAGCCCGGGCATCATCGAGGATCCGGCTGCCGGAAGCGCTCTGGGTAGCGGTCTTGTCAACATTCGCAAGACCCTAAAGGAGCTTCCTCTTTTCTCCAACCTCCCGGCCGAAATTCTTCACTTTCTCGGGCTTAGCGCACAACCGAAAACCTACTCGCCCTTTACTGATATTATTAGGCAGGGTACTCCCGGAGATGAGATCTACTTCATCGTCCGTGGTGAAGCAGAAGTTATTCATCATGACCAGCCAATTGGGAATCATAACCTTCGGAGCATCACTCGGACCATACAGCAGCGACCACGATTGAAGGCTGGCCAGTACTTTGGGGAGGTAGCAAGCTTGGGCCTTTCTCCTGGCCGAACGGCTACTGTAAGATCAATTACAACCGTTGAATGTCTCATGATCACCGGACCGACTTTGGACGAGTTTTGGAGACGATGTCCGACCGTAATCAAATCCAAGGTTGAGGAGACGGCAAGATTACGATTTCACAAGCAAGCCGATGACATTGAGATGGCAGACGCTGACGCGCGAGAGAAGCCAAACAAGTCGGATCCTCCAACACCAACGACGCCGATGAAGTCCTCCCTGCCTGACCTTACCTTCACCACCCCGCCAAAGCCCGCTTCGCCACCCAAAGATGAATCGCACAGCATGGAGCCCAAAGACCCTGATCCGTTTCTTAGTGTGAATATGGAAAACATGCGCAATCGACGACGACACTCCTTGGCGCCACCGACTCCGCAGACGGAAGGCTCAGGACTCTTGAGTAATGGAACAAGATCCAGGCTATCGGAGATAACGCCCATCAAGTTTGCCTTTGAACCATCACCTCCTGATACAGATGATATGCCGGCAAAGAGGATCAGGACTCTTCCTCGCCGCCCCTACTCGTTGCATCGACCAGTCCTCCCTGATGAGATCATGTTGCGCATCTTTAACTGCGTTGACATTGGAGAGCTGCTCCGCCTGCGTCTCCTTAGTAGCCACTGGCGTAAACTTCTTACGACGTCTACCAAGGTCTGCCAGCATGTTGACCTCTCTAGCTACAACCGTAAGATCAACGACGAAATCCTTATCAAGATCCTAGCGCCTTTCATTGGAACTCGGGCTATCACCATGGATTTAAACAACTGTTTCCATATCACTGACGAGGGTTTCGGAATGTTGTGGAAGGTGTGTGGAAAGAACGTTAAGAGATGGAGCATGAAATCGGTCTGGGATGTTTCAGCAAATCAAATTCTAGAAATGAGCGAAACGGCCAAAGGACTGGAGGAGGTGGACTGGAGCAATTGTAGAAAAGTCGGCGATAACCTCCTGGGTCGGGTCGTGGGATGGGTAGTTCCTGAGCCGCCACCAACGCCCGCAGCCAAAAACGTCGTCATCTCAAGTTCGTCAGCGAGGACTAGGAGCAAGACTCACCAGCACAAGCAGCAGCAACAACAACAGCAGCAGCAACAGCAGCAGCAGCAGCAAAAAGCGCAACAGAACATGCCACCTCCGGGAACCGTAATTGGCTGCCCAAAGTTGAAGCGGTTGAATCTGTCCTACTGTAAACATATTACTGACCGTTCGATGGCACACCTTGCTGCTCATGCGTCGAACCGCATCGAAACTCTGTCTCTGACGCGTTGTACATCGATCACGGATGCTGGATTCCAGTCGTGGGCCCCATACCGGTTCGAGAAGCTCACTCAGCTCTGCCTCGCGGACTGCACCTATTTGTCCGACAACGCTATTGTGGCGTTGGTAAACGCGGCGAAGAATCTCACCCATTTGGACCTGTCGTTTTGCTGTGCGCTTTCCGATACAGCCACCGAGGTTGTGGCACTTCGTCTTCCCAAGCTCCAGGAGCTGCGGCTGGCTTTCTGCGGCAGTGCAGTTAGTGACGCGAGTCTCGAAAGCGTAGCCCTTCACCTGAATGATCTTGAGGGACTCAGTGTTCGTGGTTGCGTTCGTGTAACTGGCCGTGGACTTGAGAATATCCTAAACGGCTGCGGGCGACTAAGCTGGGTGGACGTGAGTCAGTGTCGTAACTTGGAGCCATGGCTCCGTGCTGGAGGAGTTGCGAACTGGGGATACGATGACCGCGAGGGCAAACCATCTCTGTTGAACGAGTCCCATGATAATGAAGGGGCTGAGGAGGAAGCCCCAGCGCCAAAGGCTATGAGCGTCGCCATGCTGACGACACAGCCCTTCCTGCCTCGATCCGCCTACGGCTTGAGGATAAAGAAGCGAAGGCGACCAGTGAGGTTCATAATCGAGAAAGGAACAGGGGGGTTGCGATGATCATGGGGACGTGAGCGGACAGTACGGGGAGGCTTGATGATCGTCGAGCGATGGGGATATTGGAAATACCTATGGACCACACAGCCACGGCGTTATTCCTTGGGACGATTGCAACTGTTCAATGATGGGCGGTCATGGAGAGATGCGAACGAGGGCTGACAAGGTAATCACGTTGGATTGATATTAGGTGGTGCATAGAGCGGAAGGGAGACATAGATGATACCCTGACGAATTGTGTAACGACGTTAAATGTACACAATCCCAAACGAGCAAAAAGGCTCAGAGCACAACCTTGGACGCGCTAGCTTCTCATATACGCCGCCGCTTACAAATGCGTTATTCAAGTTCCCAAAAGGACGCCGAGAAGATAGAACCGCGCACCCTCTTGTTTTGGATGCGGCTGAAACAGACGTGGGAGAAATCTGCTGACCAACAACTTAGCCTGGAAGCCTCTCAAGCGCGTCCGGAAAATTCCACCAAATTCTGGCACGTGATTCGCGGACTTAGTCAAGCTCCATCCCCGAATACACTTCCAGCCACTCCGGACTAGAAGCGTCACCACCTCGGCGACAGTTCCGTACATAATATATCCGACCCCCTCATTGTAACTTGGACTGTTTTTCTTTTTCCTCTGTCACCTTCAAATCCCCATACGAGCAATCGACCGCTCGACGATGTCATTTACCCTCACGATCCGCCAGGGGCCTGCGCGTCTTGCGCAGCGCTTACCCGAGCTCACCAAGTCTTCAATCCGCGCTTCAGCGCTAGCTGTTCGAAGCTTGCACACCCCAGCAAAGCCGAGCGCTGGCTTCTTCACATCGCGAATCACATCGACAGCGACACGAACCGCTTTCCGCAATGGCGGGCGGTCGTATCACCAGGAGGTGACGCGGCAACAGACTGCTACCAGCGGTAGCAATGTCCGAAAGATGCTGGTTGGAGGCGCCATCTTCGGCGGCACACTCGTCGCGATCAATATGGTGTTCAACCGGGAGACGCGAGAGGATGGTGGCATGCCAATTTACGAACGAGAATACTTGAACAACACCTTCTTGCACACTGGCCTCGGAATTGGTATTATCGGTTTGACGGCTAGACAGATGGTTCAGACGGGTTTCGTGTACCGAATTATGGTGACGAACCCTTGGGTTGTGGCTATCGGTGGACTCGCGCTCAGCTTTGGTACCATGATTGCAACTCGATCCATCAGTCCCGACAAGTAAGCTGAAAACTCATCCGCAATTATTGGTCGCCCAACATTTGCTAACAACATGACAGCTATATCCCCAAGTATGCCATGTGGACTGCCTTCAACGCCACTCAGGCTGCCTTTGTCGCCCCTCTCCTCGCCTTCGTCCCTGGCCCCCTCATCGCCCGTGCTGGCCTCTACACTGTTGCCATGATGGGAGGCCTGTCACTCGTCGGTGCCACTGCCAAGCAGGAGAAGTATCTCTACATCGGTGGCCCTCTCCTTGCTGGCGCTGCTATCGTTGCTGTTTCCGGCCTCGCTCCCTTGGTCATCCCCGCCACCGCCATCCGAACCCTTGCCTTCACTGAGAGCATCTGGCTATACGGTGGCCTTGCTGTGTTCGGTGGCTTTACCCTCTACGATGTCCAGAAGGTTCTCCACCACGCTCGTCTCGCCCAGGCTGGTGTCATGCGACGAGATCCCGTCAACGAGAGCATCTCTCTTGAGCTTGACTTTTTGAACATCTTTATCCGAATGGTACAGATCTTGATGATGCAGCAGAACCGACGAAAGTAATGGGGCTACGGTTAGAGGAAGAACGAGAACGGAT
>JAMYIC010000453.1:0-42690 GCA_024112705.1 Microcera coccophila | reverse complement strand
TTTTTTTTTTTTTTTTTTTAGAGCGGCAAACGAGATGGCCGAGAAACCCTCGGTCTTGATTATCGGAGGGCTTGGCTACATTGGCCGCAACCTTGCCCTCCACATCCATAAGAATGAACTGGCTTCGGAAGTGCGGCTCGTGGACAAGGTGCTTCCCCAACTTGCCTGGCTAGCACCCGAGTTTAGCGAGGCCTGCTCCCAGGACAAATTTATGCAAGCTGATGCTGGTAGGCCTGGTAAGTTTTCGATCTGATTGTACCCCTCATGGTGGTTGCCCACCCATTGACAGCGGTGGCTAACGAGGGGTTGTCTTTGCCCTTCCGCAGAAGGCTTATCTAGAATATTCGACCGCCCTGACGGAAAGGCATGGGATTACGTCTTCAACTGCGGTGGGGAGACAAGATACTCCCAGGAGGACGAGGTCTACAAGCTCAGGTCCCTGAACCTGTCTCTCGCTGTCGGGAAGGAGGCCGCAAAACGAGGTGTCAAGGCTTTCGTGGAGTTGAGCACGGGGATGGTTTACAAGTCAGACTCGTCATCAAGCAAAGAGGGGGACAAGTTGAAGCCGTGGAACAGAATTGCTGTGTTCAAGTTGCAAGCGGAGGAGGAGCTGGCCAAGATTGAGGGGTAGGTTAAGGCGAAGGATGCACAGTTTCGGGTCCGAGAGCTAATTTCCCGTTCCAGGCTCAATCTCGTCATCGCACGGCTACCGCACGTCTACGGACCGTATGCTTCTCAGTGGGTTGCGACGGCCCTCTGCATGGCGCGCGTGTATCAACATCTTGAGAGAGATATGAAGTGGTTATGGACCAAGGACCTACGCACTAACACGGCGCATATCGATGACGTTACACGCGCGCTGTGGGCCATCACGTCTTGGTATGACGCCGGTAAGGCCAAGTGGGACGCGGACAGTATGGGCAAGACACCCACCTTCAACATTGTTGACAAAGGTGCGACTTGTCAGGGGACAATTGCCAACATCATCGGCGAAGTCTTCAAGATCGAGACGGGGTTCCAAGGCCAACTTATCAGCACCTTTGCGCGCCTCAACCTTGACAGTGTGGTAGACGATGTCAACGACGAGCTTCTCGGGCCCTGGGCAGACCTGCTCGCGCAGGCGAACATCACACGCCCTGGCCCTCTAACGCCATTCATGGAGAAGGAGTTGCTCAAAGACACCGATCTTAGTATGGATGGAAGCCGACTGGAGACGTTGATCGGATTCGAATACACAAAGCCTCAGCTCACCAAGGAACTGGTGGAAGAGGTGATTGAGAGCTACAAGAGAATGAAGTGGTGGCCCTGAAAGAAGCCCGAGATAGCGAGTCGGTGAGATGAAAGATTTCAAGGCATATATACAGCGATGATTGCGATTTCATGGACGCCACGGCGTCTGACCGATCCAAGGGGGAGATGATACCAGGATGAAGAGTACGTCAACGAGAAACGGCCGCAAGTAGTCGAGACAGGCTGTGCTGTGCTGGCTATGTGGAGAGCTGCGAGAGGGAGAGAGAGGAAGAGTGGCGTCAGGGAGGTTCAACAAACGTCCCCCGTGTATGACCAGGGTTCTCACCAATTGGCGGATCTGGGGAAGCGGGGATGGCCAAGGAGCATCGAGAAACAGTCTAATGAATCCAATATACATCTACATATACATCTATATCACGAAGCTCTATAGCTTTGCATGCATTTTCCCCGACACGGCAGGGGGTGGAGGCGGAGCCAACAAAAAAAAAGCTCTCTTGGCGGTACCCACGGACTGTCTGAGCTGGTGACGGCCGAACCGAGGTGATGTGGTGAGAAGCACATGTAAATAGATAAAAAAATACGAAACCCTTTGGCGAGAGAAGATGCATTGATGCCATTCCCACATGTAGATTCCGGGGCCCCGGAATCCCGGATTGCCTACTGCAAGGGGCAGGTGTGTTGTCACGTAACGGCGTTTCGGTGGTGGGTGGTGGGCTTCCCACTGTGTTGGACCATGGGGGAACCTTCCAAGGTTTGGGTTTCAGAGCCTCTGAGCTCCTCGGTCACGGCGCTTAGCACCTGAACTTCGGCTACTCTCTGGCAGAGGCAACACCTAAGTCAAGTTATCGTTGGTGTCGGGGTGCGTATTGAAAGAGTATGTGTCGACGAAAAGCTTATTGGAGAGAAGCAATGTGCTTCATGTCTCGCGGCAGGCTGCCAAGTCAACCTGTTCAGGCACCTTGTCAAACACACTAACCGTCATCTCACCATCTCACTCCTAGTGTCGCCGACTAACGACCTCACTCACGCCCTTCCCCGATCCGAGAACGCTTCCGCCGTCCATCTGATGCTCTCATTGCGATGCTCATCCCTGGATGGCCACGAACAACTTCTTTCTAGCTTACATGCGGGGTGGGGGGCCTGCCGTGTGGACCCATCCTTCCAATGTGATCATCATGGGTTAGGACCTCGGACACGGCTGGCTGAAAGCTTGTGATCGTTTGGGTGTGGTTCCTTCGGTGCGGCTCTGCGCGATGCGTGGATATATAAGGTGAGCTGGAGTGGGATGCATCGAAGAATTTTTGTCTCCTGTAAATTCACTTATTGTTGATAATTGACTTGTGCCGACGGTGAGATCATCGTCTGACCTCTGAGCCGTGAAAACCAAACAGTGCCTAGAACTAGCTCTCGTCATCCCTTTTCTCTCCCTGACAACATCGACATCCGCACCTAAATCAATCTATCGCAAAAAAATGGCTGCTCCAGCGGGAAAGACTACCAAGGACCTCAGCGGGAAATGGGTTATGGTGAGTTAACCCTCCTTCGTCCATCTCCTCAACCCCAACCAATCTCGCTACCCCTCCAGATTACCCCTCCAACTCCCCCCCCGCATCGCCGTCTCACTCGCTGACCTCCCTTCCAGAACAAGAAGTACTCGGACTCCTCTGAGCCCGTTCTCGCCCTCCAGGGCATCTCCTACCTCATCCGCAAGGGCGTCTCTTACGCAACCATCAGCCTCGACGTCAAACAGCTCGAGGCTCCCCCCAAACCCCCCTCCACAGCCACCGAGCCCGTCGTCCACATCAACATCACCCAATCCGCCTCCGGCCTCAGCAACACTCAGGAGGACCGCTGCCTCGACGATTTCTGGCGCGAGCATTCTGACTGGCTGTTTGGTAGCGTCAAGGGCAGGTCGACGTGGGTGAGCGTGGATGAGCTTGACGACGCCTACCTGAAGAAGGACTGGATCCGCGAGGGTGAAGGAAAGACGCTCGTCTATAGCCACGTCGAGAGCAAGGACAGTGGATGGGTTGCCATTCAGGTCTGGGGGTTCCAGATGATCGATGGCGAGAGGAGATATGCTCGAAATCTGGTGGTGACCAAAGGTGAGAAGAGGGTTGAGGTGCGATTTGTCTACGATTGGATTGAGCAGTAAGCTCGTAAATTCAAGGGACGAAGGTAATCCATAATGAACATGATAGACGGTACGCATAGAACCTGAAATGAGCATTACGAGTACGATTCCTCGTAGCAATATCATGTTGATCGTGTTGAACGTTTCATTCATGCTCTAATCCTCCTCTCTTGAAGGCAGATGTTCGCTCGCTCAGCGAAGTCTTTTCCAACCCAACGCCCATGATGCTCAACAAAGTGACCGCCCACGGTAATAAACAGATCATCATCATACATAGTCCAACCCTCCTTCTCCTCCTTACGCCGGCCTCCTCTTGACAAACTCCTCCAAGTCCTGTACCGTCGCCACCCCAAGCACAAACCTCCTCTTCTCATCCGTAATCACGGCAAACTCTTCTTGCCACGACCCCTCCTTCTGGCCGCCTCGAAAAAAGGCTTCCAAGTTCTCCAGCGGCGTCTCCATAGTAATTACACGGTACGTGCGGCCTTTGCGCTGGAACCGAGTCATGGCGGCGGAGAGTTGGTCGTCGGGCTTGACCTTATCGCTGTCGAGGAGGGATTGGAGATGGGGTATGGAGATGTAGCCGAGGAGGGCTCGCGTGTCGGGGGTTACGACGGTGAGGTGGGTGTACTCGCGCTCGAAGGCGGCGAGGAGGGCCGTAGAGATGGGATCGGAGGGGTTGAGGGAGAGAGCAGCGGGAGGGTCGAGATCTTCGACAGTGGCCTGGGGGTACGGAGTTAGCAGGTGAAGTTTTTGATACTGGTGGGCTGCGGTATGGATGATTTACCCCGCGGTATCGAGAGGACCACTGCGAAACGAACGGTTGGGCAGCACTAGGAGCTTTGGCGGTAGCAGTTGTCATATTGATCGGTCTAGTCTATCGACAACTGTGATATTCGTATGCGTTCAGGCACTAGAGCGATTCGGTGGTCGTGATAATTCAACCGAAGATCATGAAGTTTCGGTGGGATGGATTTGAATCAGCAATTTGTTTAGCGCCAAGCGGGGCAGCTCCGGGGGGTTCCCTTTGAAGCCCCATCAAGGGCCCCATCATCATCATCCGAGCTACGACAACGATGCTGCTCGAGGGGGGCCAAATGACATGTGCTTCGGTGAGACGAGGGGCACCAGCTAGCGTCTCTCTCAAGGTGGTCACTTTCGACCTCCAAACAATCTCAAGCTGCAAGTACTCGGCAGTATCTTATTGAGGCCTTTGATAGAAGAGGAACATTGAAAACTCACGCCATGTTTCAGTCAATCGAAGCTCAGGGGTCGGATTGGAGGGCTGTAATCAGTGTGATGTCACCACCTGGATGCGCAATCCAGCAGCACCCAAGAAGGAAGTGCGTGCCATGGCCAACCACCCATCCGTTATCTCCGTTCGTGCGCGATCTGAACCTGAACCTGAACCTTGATTCATTCCTATGATCTAGAGCTCCTGCTCAACATTGTCTCGCGCCGTTTCGCGTGTCGACGAACAAGCCCTCAGATAACATCCGGTGAGTGATGGACATCTCGTGACATCAATCAAGGCTGTTGTTCAAGCCAATGCCACTCGCGTGAGAACGCCTTGCATGCTTCAACATGCGCCTTTTTCGGAGATTTGCATTCTCAAGCTCGTTGTTGGATGTTTCCGAGATCGATTACTGGCCGTACAGCTTACACCATGGCAGTTACCTGACCTAGAGTACATCATCCCACCATTACAACCATCATCATGTCACCACTCTTCCCTCGAGCGGAGGACCTCAAAGGTTCGATATACAGTCCGCTTTCAGTGACCATCCGGACCCCCTACCAAGCCCGTCCGGAGCTATACAGCGCCTACTCCGTCGTCGACGATGCCAAGGACAAGGCCCAGAAGCTCAGTGCGGAGGCCACAAAGGAGTTTGAGAAGGCTAGCGCCAAGGCGCAGGCCAAGGCAGGGAAGATTGAACTCTACTCGGGCAAATACTATGCAGCTTGCACGTTTGGTGGGCTATTGGCCTGTGTATGCTCATATTCAACGTCACTCTGCTGTTGCTGGCTGACTGACTGCATACTAGGGCCTCACTCATACTGCTGTAACCCCTCTTGACCTTGTCAAAACCCGTCGTCAGGTCGATTCGAAGCTTTACACTAGCAATTTCCAGGCATGGGGCAAGATCTATCGTGCTGAAGGGCTCCGTGGCATCTTCACTGGCTGGAGCCCAACCCTCTTCGGCTACAGCGCCCAAGGTGCCTTCAAGTATGGTTGGTATGAGTACTTCAAGAAGACCTACTCCGATATGGCTGGTGAGGAAGCTGCGTACAAGTACAAGACTGGCTTGTACCTCGCTGCTTCCGCCTCAGCTGAATTCCTCGCTGATCTTGCTCTCTGCCCTTTTGAAGCCGTCAAGGTCCGAATGCAGGGCTCGATTCCAAACCCGTACACTGGCACTTTCGATGGAATCAACGCCGTGACGGGCAAGGAAGGTTGGGCCGGGTTATACAAGGGTTTGTATCCTCTTTGGGGCCGGCAAATCCCATACACCATGATGAAGTTTGCCTCGTTCGAAACCATCGTCGAGATGATCTACGACCGTCTACCGGGCCAGAAGAGCGACTACAGCAAGGCAGCTCAGACTGGTGTCTCCTTCACGGGTGGCTATCTTGCCGGTATTCTATGCGCCATTGTCTCCCACCCAGCTGATGTCATGGTCAGCAAGCTGAATGCCAACCGTGCACCTGGTGAGGCCTTCGGGAGTGCCATGGGCCGTATCTACAAGGAAATTGGCTTCTCTGGTCTCTGGAACGGTTTGCCGGTCCGAATCGTCATGATTGGTACTCTGACCGGTCTCCAGTGGATGATCTACGTAAGTTGCTCATCGAAAGCTCCAGGCAAGGCCGTCGGCTCTAACGTTGCTGTGTAGGACTACTTTAAGATCTTCATGGGACTCCCAACCACGGGCGGTGCTCCACCACCAGCGGAGAAGAAGTAAGGTATTATGTAGTTAAACCGGTAGCTGGAGGACTCGGCAACTCGGTATCTCGGGATGAACCGCAACCGGCTAAAAGTCGTCAAGAGGGGCTACCCAGGTTCTCCGTTGATGTCTTTCACAGTGAGATGTTTTATTGCTAGTTTCATGTATGAATCGATGGTTTCGTCAAGGTGCATTTCCCGAAGATGGCGCAAGTCTTGAGGTGATAATTCCCGCCAGCAGCATCGACGATGAAGACGTGATCAGATCGAAGTAAACAGGCCGTCCGATTCGTCCTAACTCCGTCGGATGGAAACACGACTGGGGTTTAGAACTTTAGTGGTAGACTAGCTCCGAACTTGGAGTGGACTTTGAGGGTACCGACCTGCAAGCTCAAGCTGTAGCAGCTTGAGATAGGCATCGTAACCTCACGGCAGCGTCGGAGACGCCGTATGGGGAGACGCATGCAAAAGATGGATTCGTCCGGCCAGCTTTGATCCCGTTGGTGGGAGCGCTGCCGTCGTCCAGTGAAGCCAGGGATCTTCCGTAGCGCTCAGGCATACCATCAGCCTATTGTCATACCTTGGGTGGGATGGATCGATGGGTTCATCATTCACCAGCGACTTGAAGTTTTCGACACAATGCCATAATACGGTGAGCGATGCGAGGCTAATGCTCCGCCATCCAGCCCTTAGCTAGGACTTGCCGTCATGACACATCAAGACGGGGGAACCAGAGGTGCGCTGCTGCAAGCGCAATTTGCGAACTGCGCTAACGCACATGACGTTGTTCCAGAACGATGCCCTCAGTGGAGATGGCGTTCGAGGCGCCGCCTGGTGCAGATCAACAGTAGACACGGCACAGGGGATGCAATGCCCTCGGACATTGGTCACCGAACGAAGGTTGTCTTCGGGGGTATTGCCGTTGATGTTGGCCGGCGTCTTGGCGCTGTAATCAATTAGGTAGCAAACACACACGGCGTGCATCGAGGGACACCGCAAGATAGGTGTCGGTTAAGTCATCCGGCTGGGCGGATGATTGAAAATCAAAACGCCAGCAGAGGAAGGACATGGCGAATAGTCTTGTCTGATCGCCTCGGATGGAGTGAGGTATCACCAACGGACCGACTGACAGACGACAGGATGGGGCTGAACCGGCTCTGATAGGATACCATCTTGGCGGTTGGTGTCGGGCGATTGGCGATGAGAGAGCTTTGAGAGCAATTGAAACTCTGTGCCTCACACACCCAGTCCTGTGCTACCCATGGATGGCGATTCCACACACGTCACAGCTGCCTCAAACGTATCCAGGGTGGTAGCTCAAGGAAGACAACTCGGATATTGATAAAAAAAGCATGGATGCTACCTTGGACAGCGGAGCGGCGTGCGAGTATCAGGAAAAGCAGGTCTGCCTTATCGAGATGTAGGGTTAGGATCAGCAGAAGGGACGGGTAAAATGCCAAGGCTGAGAAGGTTGCCTCGCATTCATATCTCCTTGGCAGATAGGAACGAGGTATGAAGGTTTTGGTACCTGCCTTTATTGGAGGCGAGAACCAACCACTGTACCTTAGTGGCGAGACAGACGTCATGAACGAAAGAAACTCACACCTGGCTCTCACTCTTACGCATAACCTCAACTCTCTAGGTACCTGCTAAAGGTTGTCCTGCAAAACCCACCATGCTGACCCTGACTGCCTCACTTGATTAAGGTAGATACAGAAACCTCGAATATTGCTCTGAAGGATGGATCTTGGAAACGCAGATAAATGAGGGCTGTTCCAGGGCTCTTATCGCCAATGAAAACAAAACATAAACGTATAGCTTTTATTAAATTTCCATCCTAAACCTGACACAACAACACATTGAGATATGCAGCAGCATATTCCTCCGCGCCGCGGGCTCGACGCAATCAAACAGCCTTACCGTCTTGTTCGACGATTGGTGCTCTCATAAGATCTTGCCAGCTGTCTCGTAGAAAGCTTTCCAGGATCGCCCATGGAGATAACAGTTGGTCTAGGTCTACATATCAAGCACAGTCTCGAGCTGCCGAGGGAAATGCGCTGGAGAATCTTGTCTAACGTCGGGTAGAATCGCTTGGGGCGGTGCTGAGAATATTCTTCGAGCAAAGCCTGAGGGAGGGCTGAACAACTGCCGCCCGTCTGACCCACGCCGAAGCAAAGAATCCTCCTGCATTTTGTTTTTGGTCCGTGGAGAGCGATTAGTGGTGCGCGTGTTTTTAGCACATCTGCGAAGTCCTGCAACCGTTTTCTCCAGACGCCGCTCCATCAAGACGCAAGGGAGCTGACGCCGGACTCTACAGAAGGCCGAACCGGGGACAGAGTCTCTCCGCAACATTGCCTTGCTAGCTTGATGAGCCCGCGCATTCAGCTCCTTAGTCCGAAATTGGGCCACCATGTGCATCCCGTCGAAGTCGGTGGCTGCTACGGTACAGCTTGTCCCGCCCTGCACTGCAGTGAGCGAGATGCCGTTGTGACTGTGCAAGAGTTTGGCGGCCAACACATCGCCTCCAGCCTGTACTCCAGATCCATGCTCTGAGGAGAACTGTGACAGCCAAAAGGCCGATGGTCTGTCACAACTCTCCAGCCCTGCCGCGTACTGGGTAGCATCCATGAAGAGGGCCAGGGTTGCGAATGTCAGTGAAGGAGGAGGCTTGCGTGGCACTCGTGATTCCTATTGAGATATAAACTTGTGAAGCTTGTCCCGGATAGCAGTTCCTACAGCTGGCCTCTCAATCCACTTATCCAGTCTAAGCTGGGCTTGATTCAACCTGCAGCAGCTTCCACAAAGTACTCCATGATCCTCACGTCTCGCAGGGCTTCGCCTTTGAACTTCCGCTCAAGACTCCCGTCTCGAATGCGACGTTCACATCCAAGTGCCTCACGTGCCCCGCGTAGGTCGCTAAAAACCCCCAATTCGCGGGGGTCATTTCCAACGTCCGTTTAGTCTCCGCCAGTGGGTGCTATTCTTGTGACGATCGGCGGACTTTGCTAAAGCCTCCCCCGCATACCGGTACGCTATCATGCCCCCAACGCTCGATGCTACCTTATGCTTGCCACCCACCATCAGCAAACCGATGGCAAAGACATTCGCAGCGTTTGCGACATCTCCACCACCCACCTTGTCTAGTTCCCGTGTTTCTTTCGTTGCTTGCGGAAACGCTGGGAGTCGGCTCCGAGTCCCGCCCGGCCTTTGCGTGCCAGCGCTGTGCAGAAGACGTGCACTCACGTAACAAATGAACAAATGTCTACTTAAGATTTGCATATAAGACTTATTGTAGAATTAACTTGAAGGTTATCTGACAAGTTAGCCATCATCCTGCCAACTGGTACTAGTAGAGAAATTGAGTATATTCGAAATCCCCGTAAGCAAGCGGAATGCACCAAGACTTTCTGCAAGGCATTCATTTACGGTCAATGCTAGGCGGCGCAGAACTAATCGGCGTACCATTTCGAGAGACATTTCCCGATCCTGGGGCCTGAGGCTAACAGCCTGCGACGGGAGTAGCGTGTAGCCGCCAGAATGGTGAAGCTGCTGTCAGTCTCAGCTCTCGCCCAGCTACGGGGCTGAATGCCCTGGGAAACGAAACATCATGTCACCTCCAGATCGCTGCAGGGATGAGGGTTTGCCGTTCTTGCTATCCTATTGATTACCGTCGTTCATTTATCCTCGGGATAGCCATCTATTTGCGCGGCTAGCCGTCGGCGAGGCATTTACGGCAGTTTGATACGGTTCATCATAGTTCCATGATGGAATTGCTCGGTACATTTGTGTCCAGAGAAGCGACCTCGGTTCTATCTTCACCGGTCGCCTAGCCTTAGGACGTTTTACAGTTTCAGGCTTGCCTCAATAAGGGGGCGGACGCCGCGAACGACAGGGAGGCATCTGTTTGTTTTTCCCGCGCAATAATTATTGAAGGTTCGGAGCAGTAATGGCAGCAAATTCCCTCGCAGACCTTAAAACCCCCCACCATGGGGGCCCCTTGATGATGTCGATTCCATTGTTGCTTCCATTTCTGCTTCTGGTGCTGCTGATGTTTTCTGATGCTTGCTAATGCTCCGCCTGGTGCTCTTCAATCCCACAGGTATATCCCTGTAAGTCCGCGTGGCTTGTCTATCGACGCTACCTTAGCCGTTCAGGACCACCTGGGGGGCTGAAGGGGCTGACGCCCGCCTCGAGGCAATGGAACCATCGTCGAGTTCTTCCCCACCACGCTAACGGGCTGGTCTCTCTCCGCCGGTCGGCTAGGCCTGATTACTGGGACCTCTAGGCTCTCGTCCGGGAGTCTACCACCGCGCGGTTACTGGGGATGACAACCCACTAGGGGCTCATAGGGACGACTCGGTGGGCGAACTAGGATTCGAATTACCCATTTGCAGCGCTCTGCAGCGTTCTCGTTGCAGGACCACTGTGCCGTCCTTATGCTTCCCCGTCCTTGATGGAGATACAACGGGCCAGGCTTGCCATGCCAACCTCCCGGTCGCTTTTATCCAGGCTCTCTGATACGCAGTAACCCCCGCCCCCCGTCGCCCTCTACTGTAAAGGCGCCCCCAGGCTCCCCCCCGGAAGGTCAGGACGGACCACCTAAGGTACCCGAGCTCGCCGTGCTTCCGCCGCCAGTCAGCGTAAGGTAGGCGCTGGTCAGCGAGAGCAACTGACCTCCGGGCTGCAAAGACATCCAACCTTACCAATCCCGCCCAAACTTCCCCTTTCAAATCCTCTAGACCTAGAGATCTTTTGCGTCTTCGCTTCTATCTTCCTTGTCCTTGAACTATGCCGCGTCTCTTCTTCCCCTGCTTACCTCTATGATCCGCGGCGATCCTGTCCTAGCCCGCCCAGACCAGCAGTTCGAGCCGGCGCCCTTCGCACCCACGCCACTCTCGCGCCTCTCTCGCTGAGCAGTGACAGAAACTCCCGACTTGCGCAATCCTCCTCCTTTTCCTCGCTTTAGCTTCAAACAACCGATGCTGTTGCGCACGAGACGTCTCAATCGCGTTCAACATCGCTGAGCTGTTGTCGCGCGGCCTTTACGGTCGGCAGCCCGGTTTCGTCCATAGCCTTGCTGGGTAGCCCGCGTTCGTTTCCGTCCAGACTTGTCGACCACCCAACGCAAGCCATTATGGCCGGCTTCTTGACCAGAATCAAGAGCGCCAGCTCGGTACGCCCTCACCTTCCCGCCTCCTACTTCCGCTGCTGTTTTTGCAATGGTCCAATTCCTCCGGCTTTTTGCCCTTTGCGCTGAGAAGATCCCTCGTCGCTAACAAAATGCCTCTTCGCTTATAGGCCTCGGCGACAACAACCCAGAAGGAGCCCGTCCAGAAGAAGAGGGAAGAGCCCCCTCCCGACCTCACCCCTCTGGAGAAGATGCTACAGAATGCCGGCCCCTTGCGAGACGATGGCACCGACCGGTTCTTCGGCCTCGAGAATGTACGTAACGACTATCGTTTGTACCATTCAACCCTCTATCTTCCCACTCCTCCCTCGGCTCTCTCGTATCATCGTGTAAGATCACTAAGCTGACCACCGCATAGTTCGGGAACACATGGTATACAACCCGATCCATCGCGAATTAACCGATAGACTGACCGTCGTGAAGCTACTGCAACTCTGTTGTTCAGGCTCTTTTCTACTCCGATTCCTTTCGAGATAATGTCATTAACTACCCCGTAACTACCCCGTCCGATACTACCAATGGCGTTCGACCGAAGGTTCCCGTTACGATCAGGCCCCCCGCGCCTCCAACTCCAGCGAGCCCGCAACATGGCAAGCAGAAGGGCCTCACCTCGTCCCAAGTCATCAAGCAACGGCAGGTCTCGAATCAGCAGCTGCCAGGCCAAGTAGGCGTACGACCGGAGGACAAACCGGATACTCCCGAGTATAAGAAGAAACAAGCGATGCTAAAAGGTCCTATCTTAGAACTTGTACGGGAAAACTCGGCAGCTTACGGGATGGATGAGTGCACATTTACGGGCCTGAAGGATATCTTCCTGGCTCTCATCGACAGTGAAACCCATTCGGGCGTTTTAAGCCCTCAACGGTTTCTCGAAATCTTCAAGCGCGAAAACGAATTGTTCCGAAACTCGATGCACCAGGACGCTCACGAATTTTACGGCTTGGTTCTAAACGATGTGATTTCAAACGTCGAATCCTACGCCCGAAAGTTGATGGACCAGGAAGAAGCGCAGATGCAGAATGGCTTGGTACAGTCGGTTGAAAACGCATTGCAGACTGCCATGATGAATCAGGCGACCGGGTCTCGGACACCTGGTACCGGATGGGTTCATGACATCTTTGAAGGTGTGCTGACGTCGGAAACCAAGTGCTTGACCTGTGAGACGGCGTCCCAGCGAGACGAGACATTTCTTGACTTGTCAATTGATCTAGAAGAGCACTCTTCAGTCACTTCCTGTTTACGAAAGTTCTCCGCAGAGGAGATGCTCTGTGAACGAAATAAATTCCACTGCGACCACTGCGGAGGCCTTCAAGAAGCGGAAAAGCGGATGAAGGTCAAGAGGCTACCCAAGGTTCTGACGTTACATCTAAAACGTTTCAAATACACTGAAGATTATAGCCGCCTACAGAAGCTCTTCCACCGAGTAGTCTACCCTTATCATTTGCGCATGTTCAATACGACCGAGGACACCCCGGACCCAGACCGACTGTATGAGTTATACGCGGTGGTGGTTCATATCGGTGGCAACGCTTATCATGGGCACTATGTTTCAATCATCAAGACGAAAGATAGGGGGTGGATTTTGTTTGATGATGAGATGGTTGAGCCGGTCGACAAGCACTTCGTGCGAAACTTTTTCGGTGATAAACCCGGAATGGCGACGGCGTATGTTCTCTTCTACCAGGAAACAACATTCGAGAAGGTCAGAGAAGAACAGGAGAGAGAGGGAATGGAGGAGGTCAAGATCGCCAGCGAATCTGCGACGCTTGCGCAAGAGGACGGCGACAAAGACACGTTACCTCTAAGGAGGCAAACAACACAACCTGCCAGCATACCAGAACATGAACCGATGGCGAACTTGGCACATGCCAACACGGCCCCCAATATCCCATCGCCACTCGCAACCACTATCCCCGAAGTCCCGGTCCCAGCTATTCCGGTCCCAGTTATTCCAGCGACGGTTTCTGTAGGAGTGGGCAGGTCAAATACGGTAAAGGAGGATGCAAAGACGAAAGAAGAAAGGAAACGCGAGAAAAAGGAGCGTGAGGCAGCGGAGAAGGCTGAGAAGCTAGCTGAGAAGGAACGAGAGAAGCAGGCTAAAGAGCAGGCGAAGCTTGAGGAGAAGAAACGCCGCGACGAACAATCCAGGGCGATACAAGCACGAGTCAAGGAGCACGATGACCTGCAAAAGGTCCTCCAGGAGAGCAGAAAGTCAGCAGCCAAAGAGGAGGACGCAAGGAAAAAGGAGAATGGAACCTCAAGTTCGTCCGGGTTCCTGGATCGGTCCAAACGTGGCAGCAAGTCGATGTCCAGAAAGAGTTTCAGTTTATTCCACCACAAGGACAAAGCAACAGCCCAGGCGCTGAACAATTCGAACAATGGCGAAACCAACGGAGTACCTCACAGCCCTTCGGTTGACAGACATGAGAGGCTCAAAGACCGTCTGAGCTTTGGCATCGGCCGAAAGAAGAGCCTCAACCTACTTTCATCGTCATAACGGAAAGATGATATACACCACGCGTACGAATCAAGGACAAAAGCTGCTTGTCATTTTTAGGGTTATTTGTATGATGAATGACAGGATATACATTTTGCGACTTTTACCATCACATCAAAGTGTGGAAAGATTTACCGCAGCATCAGAAGCGTTGCTCGACTGCTCTTCGATTTTGATAATTATATAAAGAGGTGGGGTCTATCGGTTTCCCTGTGGCAAGTTGCATTGCACGGCCCCGGAGTCGGGCGTCAAGGGGTTTTGCTCGACGTAGATGTGTGCAAATGGGCGTCGTTGACCGGATGATGGTTGCGAGCCTGTTAAGGCGTCGAATACTGGTTGTTTTCTGGCGATGGCTATGCTATAGATACCAAGGCGGTCTTTGCGCAGCTTGCTGAGGATAGGTGCAGGGAAGATGCTCAAACAGAGCTTAAGCCCCAAATACAATATGCCATGCTCAGACTCGAGCATGGTCAATTTCAGTCGCTCCATTCGTTCTGCGCGTCATACCACAAGATCCGAGCCGTAAGCCGTGATTCGTAATCCAAATATCGTACTCCGACTCCATTGTTCATGCCTATGTATACTCTACCGTCTCCTCGTTTATCCCAGTACCAGCTCGTACAGGATGATGATTGAATTGACAAATATCAAGGGCACTGCGATCGCATTAGCTCTACTACTCTCCCTCCCACTCTCCACAATGCGCACAACAGGTATGAGAACGTACTTCGCATGATTGTCCTTATGCTGGCGATTAGATGGATGATTTTAGCCTTGACGCTTGCATCGGCGCCTGATCCAAACGCTGGGTCATAGGATGCGGGAGAGAGGTTGACTGGAGCGCGCGAACATATCAGCACACATGGTCGTGGATGAAAGAGTCGGCGGTGACAAGAACATACTGCGAGCGAGGAAACGGTCTTCGGAAAGGATGGCAACGGCATTGACGAGAAGCACGACGACTAGAAACACAGCGTTAGCAGCGCGCAACCTGGCACCAAACCAACCTTCCAAAGACACATACCGTAGAGGAAGTTTCCGAAGAAGAACATGGTGGGCGATGATGGCGGATTTGGTGAAAAGGAGCGTAGTTAGTGGTGGTGATAATATACGAGCTGCTGCGGTTTGGCGACGGTGTTGCGTTGCGGCGGATGGTTGGCCCGATCCGATCGATACGGCTAGGGGGCGTCGAAGCAGGTGGGGTGGATGCTGGAGATGCGAGCTATCCCTGAAAGTGCAACTTACACGTCAGAGTAGGATTGAGTTGGTGACGGGGAAATAAAACATCTCATTTTTGAATCGTATTTTCAACGCAATTGTCATTCTTTAATCAAGTGTAATAGAAAGCTGCATTCAAGAAAGTCGAGGCTGCAGCGGCTCCCGCTTCTTCTCAACCCATCATTTCAACCTCACTCATCATGAACAACTCACTGGGTGCGTGAGCTACACACGGCATCTAAACATGTCAGCTAACAATGGTTTCAGATCGTCTCTTGACTTCTCTCCTCTTCTTCACTCCCCTCCTCCATCTCCTCCTCTCTCCCTACACCAAAGTCGAAGAATCCTTCAACCTCCAGGCCGCCCACGACATCTTGGTCTACGGCACTCCTACCACAGATATCCAAGCTCGTCTCTCCAGCACCTACGACCACTTCGCCTTTCCCGGGGCCGTACCGAGAACATTCCTCGGGGCGGTGCTACTTGCCGGGTTTAGTCAACCAGTTATTTCAGTGCTGGGTTTTCAGCATGCGCAGCTTATAGTAAGGGGACTGTTGGGGTTGTTCAACAGCATTTGTTTGCTGGTTTTCAAGAGGAATTTGGCCAAGGCATATGGGAATGGTGTTGCAATGTGGTGGGTCGGACTTATGGTGAGCCAGTTCCATATCTGCTATTACATGTCGAGGACGTTGCCCAACATGTACGCCTTCGGACTCAGTACGTTACTCCCACTCACTGTATATGAACTTCACTATGCTCACCATACGAAGCAACACTTGCAGCAGCCTTCTTGCTTCCAGAATGGAACCCTCGTCTCTCATTCATCCGCCAAAAGCAGTCCCTCGCCCTGCTCACCATCTCTGCCGCTGTTTTCCGTTCAGAAATCGCCGTCCTCCTCTCCACAACGGCTCTCTATCTCTTCCTCACTCGCAGAACAACCCTCCGAACCACTATCCCCGTGTGCCTAGGTGCATTCATCGCCGCGCTAGCCATTTCTTTGCCCATTGACTGCTACTTCTGGCAGAAGCCTCTCTGGCCGGAACTCTGGGGCTTCTACTTCAATGCAATCTTGGGAAGTTCCTCGGACTGGGGCGTGTCGCCATGGCATTGGTACTTCACCTCTGCGCTTCCTCGTCTCTTCCTGAACCCCTTAACTCCACTCCTCGCTATCCTCGCCCTCACTCAACCAGGCACTTCTCGTGCTGCACAAGCGCTCACCATTCCAAACCTCGCATACGTCGCCATCTACTCCCTACAACCGCACAAAGAAGCCCGCTTCATCTTTTATGTCATCCCAGGTCTTACCGCCGCTGCAGCTATCGGCGCCAACTTCGTAACCATAAATTTTTCCAAGTCAACTGGCTATAAAGCCACGTCCGTCCTCCTTTCATTGTCTATCATAGCCTCCTTCGCCGCCAGCACAGCCATGCTCTTGTTATCCTCGCTCAACTACCCTGGCGGCGACGCGCTCGACCAAGTCTACGCTCTCGCCAGCCCAAATTCTTCTCCCTCCGTCGTTCAAGTCCACGCGGACGTTTTGACCTGTATGACCGGCCTCACCCTTTTTGGGCAGAATCCTGCAGGCCATCCCGTCGCTCTGAGTCTCGCTCCACGGAGCGACCTTTCCGTCCCTGTGTTCGTCTTCGACAAGACTGAGACAGAGTCCGAGATGGGTCACCGAATGGAATGGCCACGCTTCTGGAAGAAGTTTGATTATCTTCTCGTTGAGGACCCATCCCAAATCAGAGGTGGGCAATGGGAGGTTGTGGGTCTTGTTCAGGGGTACGACGGTATCGAAATTTTGAAACCTAGAAGTGATGCCTCGAGCCCAGAGGAAGGGGAGAAGGTCTTGGGGTTGGGTGCCCGGATTGCCACGATCAGACAGTTCGTAAGGAAATATACCGGCGGCTGGTGGGCAGGGCCCCGAATGTCACCACGGATCCGTATCATGAAGCAGATCAAGTCAGACATTTAGGCATAGAAGCACATACTACCACGATATGTAACAGTTGGAACCAGATATTTGTCTACGGTTGCAAAATCCAATTACTATACCCTGCCTTTTAGTTTCTGCATACGACTAAAGCCTTTATTGCAAGATGATCAACCCCCACGAACCAATGCTACACCCCATACCACCATAAAGCCAATGATAAACAAGGGGGGGCCAACTGGGCCCATTGCCTGTACATTCCTTCACACCAGCGCCATGTAAATTGCCATATGCGTTTCCGTCCCATCGCCCAATACAATTAATACCCCAAAACCCGTTGAATTCCAGAATAGCAGATAGTTATGACATTGAAAAAACGGTGGTAAAATGATTTCCGCAAAAAAGGATGCAACGGGTACTGTGAATACCTCGGTCCTTCGCTTTCTGTCATTCCCGTAGGTTGATGTTTGCGCTTAGCCCATCTTCGTAAATGGGACGCAAGTCAGTGGTATGCATGGGTTTAATATAAGATATATAGCGCCAAGGCGCATCAATATAATCCGTAACGCGTTGCGGGGATCGCGAAATATTGTCCCAAAAGTCGACAATCACATCACTCCTGCTCAGTGTCGCTCCCTTCGTTCTCGGAGTCGTAGATACTAGTGCTAACTCTCTTGACGGTTTGGACGGTGATCGAGGAGTTTCTTTCATCATCGTGGCTCACCGCTACTTCCGCTGGAGGGGCGGGAAGAGCTCCGAACTTCCTCCTGTACTGCTCGAGTTCGTTGTGTTGCTTGAGGAAGTGATCCAGGACCGTAGCCATGGGGCCTCGAATGTCATTCAGCTGTTTGATACTACCTCCACCAAAGGCCAAGTGCCGCATAGCGAGTGTCGATATGCATGTCTAAATAGATCGTCAGCGTTTCTTCCACAATTTGATAGGAGGGTGCAAACTCACCTCTACCCTAGTCACTTGATGCTCCATAAATGTTACCAAGAATCGTTCCGTGACCTCAGCTCCACGTCGTTTCATTCTCTCCAGCATGTCGGTCTCGGGTGTCTGAAATCCGGCGCCTTTGTCCTCTTCCAACCTACTACACAACATCTCGAGTCGCAGGCTTATCCGCCAGAGAGACCAGACCATATCTGGGTCGAAAGACAACTCTGAACCGGGGGTCGCCGCAGCAGGCTGGGCGGCTGTCTCATCCCTTCTCTCATGTTGTTGATGGAACTCAATACGGCCAGCTAAAGCGTGTGGATAGAGTGAGTATACGACCTCAGGGTTTTCTAGGCCCTTGAGCTTCTTCTCGCCCATTTCCTTGACTTCGAAACCTTGTGAGGTCAGAGAGCGGAGGTCCTTTCTAATTGCGTTCGCGTATGACTCGTCATCGAAGGTATCTTCAGCCCCATTCGCCCCGTTTCTATCAGTATCTTGGTAGTTCTCCAAGCATCGTTGTATCTCCGAGATAAAGTCAGTTGACACGGTGATTTGTCCGCCGTCTGCCACTGCAGATATTCGAGACGCTTTATTAACCATAGGTCCGAAATAATCCATTCGACGTGTGATAGGATCCGTCTCACTGACACAGTCTCCAAAGTGAATACCCATTCGGACGGACAAACCCTTGAAAATAAGGGTATTGTCCTTGTCAAAGACCGGTTGGCAAGAAACCGAGTTAAGCACTTCGGATGGCCAGTTCACTTCCAGCAATGACATCTGAACAGCAAAAGTCCAAAGGAGCGCAGAAGTTGCCGTAGGAAAGGATACCATGAACGCATCGCCTTCAGTCTTGACTTCGTATCCTCCGATACGACGCAGCTGTCGTCTCATGACTTCGTTGTGAAGCTTGATGGCTGATCTCATGGCGGTAGGGAACATCTCCCACAAGTTGGTTGAGCTCTTGATATCCGTAAAGACAATCGAAACATTGCCCGTAGGAGCTGGAATCTCAGCTTCCAGTCTGTTGAGGGACGAGTCCAAAACATCCATCTTGGCTTTGCGTCCTCGTCTCGTCGTGAGAGCTTGGGCCTCGTCGGGGACACCCGATGGATAGAGCGACATACTAGCACCGCGATGAAGTCGCGATCGCTCCACTCGCCGTTTCAGGTCCGCAACGCTGATCATCATGACCATTATCTTCCCCGAGGCACCATAAGCGATTGCTAAATCTCGAAGTTTTTGGGCGGCCCGCATGAGGTCCTGTCGTTCAGCTCTCGCTATGTCGGTGATCAAGCCAGGCGATAAATATTCCCAGAGTTCTCTTGTAGCGATCAAGATAATGTCGTCCTGTTCTCGAATTGTCATGTTGCTGATATGCGGCGATGCTTGTATAGCTGGCATAAGATCAACATAACCAAAGGCTCGCGAGACCTCGAGGAGATCGTTCAGTCTACCGTTGCGGGACACCCATCCTCCTGCCTCTCGAATACGTGCTCGCTCGGTGGGCTCGGCTGGATCGTGTTTACGAGTGAGCATCTTGTAGGTTCCGTCTGTTTGAATCATCATGGCTTGAGCATCTCCGACGTTCGCGACATAGAGTTCTGTGCTCTGCAAGTACACGACGGTGGCAACACCACCCGAGTTGAGATCCTCCTTGTTCAGGAGCACCGGTTGAACAGAGCCCCTATGCGTCTTTTGAGGTCGCTCCTCGGCATGTTGAACCGTTATGGTAACCAAATCCTTGTTTAAAGCCAGGAACGCGCGTCTCAATGCGTCAACGGGTGTCTCGTTCGAGCGCGTCTTCAGCGCTTTCAATTCAAGGGCAAAAATGTGGCCGAAGTTCTCGTGTAGGAACTTGGCAATCTTTGATCCTCCACTGGAGAGAGCTTGGCCATCAAACAAGCCTAATAGCATTTCCGTTTCGGATGAATTAAATCTCGGAACAACTAAATCGACAGAGGATAAGTGCTCATGTTTTCCCAACGTGTCAGCCATGCCGTATGGAAGATGACCCGCCAGAGAACCAGAAGTTCGAACACGCCGATCCTCACTTTGGTCAGGAATACTGGGCTGGGTTAGGGTGACGTCCATCAATCCTAGAACTCGCAGGTTTAACAACCGCCCAAAATCAGTATACTGCTGACGGCTATCGGCTCCAGGCCCAGCAGCAGCAGTTTGCTTGATTTCTAGGCGCTTATTCCCAGACAAGTTCAGGTATCTCAAATTAGGGTTGAGGTTCCAATTCCAGTCGTAAGGCACGTTGCAGATATTGTACTTTAAATAGTTGCTTCCGGTATCAAGAACCGCAAGGTTCTTTGCCTTTGACATGTCAGCCGGCAAATTGGTGAACTTGTTGCCGTTGATATAGAGGGCGCCAAGGGGGCTCGAATCTTCCAAGTCATCGGCTGGGAGAGTTGTCAGGTTGTTGCCCGATAAGTAAAGCTCCACGAGCTGCGGCCAGCTTTTGAATGACCTTTGAGGCATTTCATCGATCTCATCATTGTACGATAAGTTCAAAACTCGAAGTTCATTGAGGAGCGTAAGCTCGTCGAACACATCGCCATCGAGACTGTTGTCCGCGAGGTACAAGTTCCGCAAAGACCACGCGAAGGTTCTCGGCTTGTCTGAACCAGGAGCTGAATCTTTTCTGACGTTTGCAGATGGAGTAGCAGATCTCGATACCACCGATGTTTTCCGGCCGCCCTTCCCGTAGACAGAGACAACGGAACTCTTCCGATCGGCTCCAGCTCCGACAGGTGATGGTCCAACGCTTAGTAGCGTGCTTGATTGTTGGCTTGGCCTGCGATCTTCGGCCAGCTCCTCGGAGCTTGGTGCATGAGAGAGCGTTCCCGACGGTGGAGGTTTACTAGCAGGTGCTGAGGAAGGGGCCTCTGCATCCTCCCCAAGCCTTTGCGGTGGCTTCGATGACGGCTTCGGGAAGTGCTGAAGGATATTTGAAGAAGCATTAAGTGTTTCGAGCTTATTGGCATACCAGATCTCCATGGGCAAAACGGAGATATTATTTCCTCGGACGTTTAGGACCTTCAACTCTTCCAGGCATCCAATCTGAGGGGGCAAATCTGCAATAGAGTTATTAGCAATGCTGAAGTGCTCCAATCTCCTCAAAGTTCCGATTTCCTGAGGTAACGAGACGAAGTAGTTCTTGTCCAAAATCAGATGCTCCAGGTTCTGTATATTAGCGAAAGCCGAATCAATGCTGGCCAGCTGGGCATTGGAAAGATTCAATGTTTTGAGGGTCTCCACCTTTCCCACGATCTCAAACTTGTTCAATGGGTTGGAGTTTAACTTCAACTGACGCAACGCCGTGAATTTTCCAGAGAAGGCGGATACGGAATTGTGATCAGCTGTGAGGATCTCCAATTTCGGAAGCTCTGAGATTATATCTATACTGTTGATAGCGTTGTATTTGATATCCAATTCGCGCAGGTTGATTAGTTCTTTAAACGAATCAGGGACGCTTTGCGTGAGTCTGTTGTTGGTTATGAGAAGCTTTTCCATGCTAACAAGCCTGCCGATCTCTTCAGGAAGAGCGGCAATCGAGTTGAAACTAAGATCCAGATCGACCAAAGTTCTTATCTCACACAAGAATGGAGGAAATTCTTTCAAAAAGTTGGAAGAGATATTCAAGGACCTCAGGGCTCGATACGCTCCGAAATATGGAGGAAGATGCGTCAGCCTGTTGTTGGCCAAATTCAGTCTCAGCATTCCGGTAAGAGAATCCAGCTCAGCATGTTCTAACTGCTCGAACCGGTTGTTCGAAACATCTAGAACGGTCAACTTGCCAGCGCGGCTGAGACTGGGCGGTAACTTCCTAGCCTCATTGTTGGTGAATTTGATATCCCGGAGATTCTTGCAAGACTGGATAAAGTCGCGCGGAACGTCAAGGGACAGGTTGCGAGAGAGGTTGAGCGAGATGATCTCCGGGGCCTTAGAGTAGAGGGAGATTGGAATCGTGATGATGTTCCGACCCGAAAGGTCAACATAATTGAGTTTCTGGGCGCGAGCAAGACCGAGGTCGGTCGTCTTGGCGTGGAAATCGCTTTCTCGGGCCGAAAGAAACATGAACCTGCAGAGATAACTGTTGTCTTCTCGTCCCATATCCTCGATCCGATCCTTCTCCTCGTAGCCGACTTGTTGGAGCAGTCGCTTTTGCAGGAGAAGTGGGCGTTCCGGGGGTGTAAGAACTCGGATAAGGTCATGCTTTTTCATAATGATGTGGTAATTCTCTATGCCGTCGACAACATAAGTTTTCTTCACAACTTGAGAAATGACGTCCGAAACTGTGGCATCCAGGGACATCGAATGGGTCGAAAAGGTTCCATCGGACCGAAATATGCGGATGCAATAAGGCGCTATCTTTTCTTCGGGCCTCGGCGGGCTTCCTACTTCATCTATGTCGGGAACATTGAATGAATTATCTTCCGTGTTCCTTCGTACAGCCCAGCTGTCCGGGGCATCCCAAGCTCCCTTGGGTGCGTTTGAAGAGATCGAGTCAGTACGCCGGTCCATGTTGACAGCAGGCGCAATGGTCGGGGCTACTGTATCAACTGGAGGTGCCTTCTGAAGCTTTGTAATAATACCCTCCATATCGTTGAGATTAGTATCCAGATGAATCCCTTCAGGGTCCTTCCGGTCCGTAGGGCCAATTGCGTCGTCGCCATAATCATGAGGCCTCTGGGGGCGACTCTTTTTCGAGAACGGGAACCGATTATTGAACGTCGCTCCTCGCTGATTCCCAGGCCGACTATCGGGGCCTTCGCCAAGATCGTTCAGGTAGGGTGCATGCAGGTTCAAGGTTGATGGTGATATGTCGGGTTGGTGAAGGTTGGATTTGGAAGATTTAGGTTGTAGAGACTTGGTCGATTGTGGGAGATCTCGAAGCCTCGAATTGTCCTCCTTGTCCTTGTGATGATGTCTCCTGAACCGCCCGAGCAGTCCTCGCTTTCCATGGTGACCAGGTGAAGTTTGACCATCCTGGTGTGTCTGTTTAACACTAAAGGACATGCCACCACTCCTCATGCTCGGGGTTGGGCTTTGACCCCTCGATTTGGTGGATTGCATGCCAACCGACCCAATGGTGCGATCCCGCCCAAACTGACTGATGATACTGAAGCTCGATTCATCTCTACTTAGAGACGGTCTCAAGCTCCGTGGGTCTTCATTGCTCTTATTATGACGATGGTGACCTGGAATGTGAACGATGGAATGTCCCGACCGCGACGACGAAGACGTCTTGGGCGGGACTTGGGATGAAGTGTCAGTCATGTATCGATCTCGATCGGGTCCGGTCATGATATCTCGAACTGGCGCTTCGCCATATCGCGCGATGTCCTGGAAGCATCAAGTTAGACAAAGACTCTGACACGCAGGACCAAGGTTGAGCTTCAGTTGACGGCAAGGTGAGACGCGGAATCTCGAAATGGAACCTCGCAAAGGGATTGTTGGGGGGGGACCGTGGACACGTCCACGGACGACGCAGCAAGGGGTCCGAAGAGAGACGTACGTTGTTATCTTGATACAGAAACGGCACAACTTCTGCCGAGGGCACTGGAGTTCTCGGTCTCGAAGAAGAGGGGGAAAGGTCTCGAGTATTATCGGTAGCATTCGAGTAGTTGCGATCGCGATGAGTGGGGCGACTGTTTGAGTAAGAACGTCCTCGATGATCCTTACCCACGATGGAATTGGGCAAGCTGCTTTCAGAACTATCGCGGCCGGGGAATTCCTCACCAAAAAAGCCTTGAAGTTTCCGGAAGCCGCCACGTGTTCCACTGGCCCTCGATCCGGTGCTGCTAGCGGTGAGAATGCTAGCCGCCGACGGACGTCTTCCATCGAAGTATGATGCATCGGGAGAATCTCCAAGGCCAAGCGGACCTGGTCGGGAGGTGGATTGCGCAAAGCCTGGGGAGAGCTGTGACGCGAGCGACAGGTTGTCGCTCGAGTCATTGAGGAAGCTCGACTGCATGACTCCAGGGCTTATAGCTGACCCGTTCGAACTCGTCCAGGGAGCGGTTTGGCCCGAAGCTGTCGGCGGGTTGTGCTGGATCTGCGGGATACGGTTCGTGTCGAGAACGGCAAGGTCGCGGCGGTAATTAGTCAGATCGCTCATGCGACGGCCTTGGGGAGGGGCGACATTCGAAGAGGCGGCTGACATGGCGCCTTGCGTGTTTGTCGTGCTGCCAGTCGGGGAAACTTGGATCTCATCCTTCGAAGATCTGTAGACGCAGAAAGCCGTCAGATTTTGAGCGTGGAACGAGGGAACCCGAGAGGGATGGATCACAGATGGCGGGATGATGGTACGACGGGAGGCGACACGAGAAACCTTACCTGTGGCTCAAAAAACCGTTGCCATCGGTTCTGAGGCGAGTGTGGGAACCTCGTCGCCGGAAATTCAGGAAGGAAGATGCGGTTGAGGAGGAGGACACAGCGGGAACGGCAGCAGGAGTAGAGGGTTTCACGGTAACGGCGGAGTGGGCGCTGTCAGTACTGGAGCTCGTGATGGAGCTGATGCGGTTCCCGGCCTCGCGCCTGGTCATTGTCTCCAGGCGTCGTTGACAGGGCCCCAGCTTAGGCCAAAAGGTACATAATATTCGCAAATCGTTTAGGATGACTGTTACTTGGCGAAGAAGGTTGGCGGACGAAAACTTGGCGCGATCGCGTTCGGCTTCACTCCATGCCGCAGAGCAGTAGATGGAGCAAAAGGAGGATGCCGACGGGCGATGGTGGTTCGTCGATACTCGTCGCTGCCGTCGTCGTCGGCGTCGTCGTCGTCGTCGTCGTGCAGTCGGGCTGGATTGCTCTGTGTTGCCAGCAACGGTCGTCGAAGATGCTGGCTCCTGGTTCTCACGCTACGAGCTGCTGGGGGCTCTTGTTGGTATGGGCCTCGGGCTAGGGGCGATGGACTAGCAGAGCTCAGGTATGGCACTAGGCGCGTTACGGAAGCGAGGCGGAGGACGCCTTGATGAGGAGATTCAATCAGAGGTTGCATCCGGTATATGGTGACATGAACCGCCTACACATGCATGCTGTCAAGACATGGTACCGCCTTAGCGGAGCAGAGCCCGGGCGTGGCCCAAGACACACGGGGCCCTTAGACCTCTTTCGGAAAGCCGACGATGCGATAGCCGCGCAGGCAATCCAGCTAGATCCCCGTCGCGGGGCCATTCCATGCCCATCCAATATCCTCCATGCCAGCGAGCCCGCCCTAGGCTGCTTCTAGCCTTTTGCATCCAAAAGCAACAGACCATTCAAGGGAGCGCAGCGAGCTCCAATTGCCTTTTCGCTCAACGTGCCTCGTGCGACGATCGGTGGAGGCTGAGTGTATGAGCGGTCTTACCATGGCTTGCCTGTGATGTGAGTGAGAGAAAGAGATAGACAGAGCGGGAGGGACAGGGAGGAGGACGAGGACGAGGAGGAGAAGAAGAAGAGGTCGGGCAACCTACAATTGCATCAGCCGAGGGGCGCCTGGCCTCTGAGAAGGATTTACAAATACCGCCCAGGCAAACATTAACCCGCTGCGGCTCGCTGCAAAGAGGCGTTGGGCACACAATAGAACAGGGTGGTGCAACGCGGTTGGTCGCAAGTTAGGATCTCTTTTGATACGTTACCTACCTTAGCTGAATTGATCTGCTCGCATCTACGGCAACAATCCTTGCTTCGCCAAGTGCTGTGCCTACCTGAGGTAGTCAATCGCCGTCGTTCTTTTGACTTCGAGCTATTTTTGCAACGGCATCTCAATGCCTTTGCCCCATCTAAGCCGCTTCGTACCGATGTATCCTCTGTCGCGACTTGGAACTCCTGATTCCTAATGCGACAGGTGTCGTGCTCTTGGAGCGATCTGTGCGGGTACCTTCCCCCTGGCTCTCCCCCTCTGGCCCCCTCTGGCCCCCTCTGTCCCCCTCTGTCCCCTCTGCCCCAGACGGCAAAAGTTTCTGCACGGATCCCATTGTGGCATCAACCAAGCGCCATCTGAGGTACCTGAGCCATCTCGAAAGAAGCCCGAGTCCAGGGCAAACCTGGCCGCTGTCAGCCCTACTCGGAGCCGTGATACTCAGACACCGTTATCACCACTTCTGTGCGAAGTGCCATGTGGATGTCGTCATTGGCTGTGGTTGGATAGAAGAGCCCCTGCGTCATCTTGATGCCTACCTGTCCTGGACTGGTTACCCAGCTTTGCGGGACGAGTCTCGAACGGTCCTCATCCCGCGCCTGAAGCGCCAACGCTTCATCTCTGATACTGGTGGTTCCCTGTCGGCCCTGTGTCCCCTCTGCGATCAGGGGAAACATCCACCGCTCAATGGCTTGTCTCGGTTCAACTTGGGTACCCTACTATTCCCATTCCACTGCGCTCTCGTCTTGTCTTGATCAACAAACCGATTGTCACGTTCCTCTGTCCCACGGAACAATCCGTCTCGGTGCCGTGTACACGCCGACACTCACGTACACACACACACCATCACCGTGACTTCTTGAAACCTTCAACCAACGATGTGATCCATGCCAAACCCGGAAGTCGCGTGAAAATCATGCGGATTCGTCCATTTCAAGGAATCGGGAAGTCTGGGTAAGGTTCAACGGCGTTGAACTCGACATCGGGCTCGGGCGGTGTAGGGTAAGGTGCATTCATGGCATTCGTTGGTGTCCTGTAACGAGAGCTGAGATTTGCAACTTGGCGCTGTGGTACAAACGCCCGGTGGTTTATCGGCGCTAATGCCTCCGTGGCGTGTGATCCATCAGGTGTCTGTCTGTTGTGCTGCAATATCCGGTACGGAGTACCTTCGTGTTGAATTGTACGCCGTACACACTTGAATGATCGGTCCATGGGTCTAAACTTGGAGGTGGGGAGGTCCCCAAGCTGTCGGCATCAGAGTCGCATCCCACCACCTCCAGTATTGCGTCCAGCGCCATAACGCGAGAGCTGAGATAAGGTAACCATCCTCCAAGGTCGGCAATTGCGTTTCTGGCTATCGTCTGGTCCGCCGAGATCGAGTGGCTGCTTAAGCCCCCACGGCTTGATCGTGGCCATCCCTTATCAAATAGTTACAATTACGCTATTGCGACTCGATGGCCAATAGTTCCGTCTCCTGCGGAAAAGAGATACCGATTTGGTGTATGACGACACGGAACATGCAGGATCGATGAAACCTCATTGACCCCGCCAGCTGCGGTCATGTGCCTTGGGCATTCCGTGCAACCTGAGGTATCTGAACCGGTGGCATCCTTTGGGTATCTAGCGTACAAACCCATACCCGTCCATTTGGCCGTGCCTTAGCTGGAAACTCTGCTCAATATCGTAAAGCGCTCTTCAATACCAGTGCGACGAATCTTTGGCTTAGTTCCAATCCTATCCCCCCAACACTAAGCGGAAATATGGGCGCGGTTCCTCGAAACGCCAGAGGTTGGTGGAAAGAGAGCTCGGTGTATCAGGTGTATCCTTCATCCTTCCAGGACTCTACCGGGTCAGGGGTTGGTGATCTGAAAGGCATCATCTCTCGAGTCGACTATATCAAAGACCTCGGGATTGATATAGTATGGTTGTCGCCAATCTTCGAAAGTCCCGGGATTGACATGGTAAGCAAGCTAGATACCTTTCGAGGTTTGCTTGAGCGACTCCCTCCCTCTAATTAGTGTTCATGCAGGGGTATGACGTTAGCGACTACAAGTCCATTGATCCTCAATATGGGGACATCAAGGATGTAGACGTCCTAAGGGATGAACTTCACGCGCGTGGGATGAAACTCGTATTGGACCTTGTGGTAAACCACACCAGTGACCAGCATGAGTGGTTCAAAGAATCCCGAAAATCGAAAGACAGTCCATTCCGAGATTGGTATATCTGGAAACCACCTAAATACGATTCTGAAGGAAACAGACAACCGCCAAACAATTGGACAAGCGCATTCGAAGGTAAGATCCTTACAGCGCTAAGCTGTTATTCTACTTACACCTTCCAGGGAGTGCGTGGGAGTACGACGAAGCGACGGACGAGTACTACCTCCATCTGTTTTGCAAGGAGCAGCCGGATCTCAACTGGGAAAACCCTACAGTCCGTAAGAATGCCCACGACGTAATGCGCTTCTGGTTGGATAGAGGTGTTGATGGGTTCCGAATGGACGTGATCAACTTGATCAGCAAGGATCAAGGATTCCCCCATTCAGAACTGACAACGCAGCCCGGCCGCGAGTATTATGCTTGTGGGCCAAGGTGCCACGAGTTTCTGAAGGAGATTGGTGGAATTCTTCGAGAATATGACGCTTTCAGCGTCGGCGAGATGCCTTCGGTAGAAAGCGAACACGAGATCATCAAGGCCGTAGGAGCGGATCGTGGAGAATTGAGCATGATCTTTCACTTTGACCTGTTGGTTGATCCTTACCTGCGTAGTCCATCTTTGGCAATAGCTGACTCCACCAATAGAGTTACACTTGACAACGGCCCAGAGGGCAAATTCTCGCCCGGAACATGGTCCCTGGCAGATCTCAAGAAGAAAGTCACCAAATGGCAACGGTTCATGTATGACAACAACGGCTGGAACGCCTTGTATCTCGAGAACCATGATCAACCACGATCAGTCAGTCGCTTCATGCATGATGATCCGCGAAATCGTGCGGCAAGCGCTAAGCTCCTTGCCATGTTCCTTGGGTTTCAATCGGGCACTCCGTTCGTGTACCAAGGTCAAGAGCTGGGAATGGTTAACCTGCAGCAAGAACAGAAGTGGTCAATGGAAGACTACAAAGATGTGGAGACCCTGAACCATTGGAAGTGAGTCCGCATGCTTATACTGATATAGCGAACCCGAAAGGTTGCATAACTAACAATGCGTCAGCTTATACAAGGACACCGCCGATGAAAAGACCATCAAGGTGATCAGGGAAGAATATCGCAAGAAAGGCCGAGACAACTCTCGTACACCCATGCAATGGGATACAACCCCAAACGCTGGCTTCACCGCCGGAAACCCTTGGCTACGCATCAATGACACCCACAGCAACATCAATGCCGCCGCACAGATATCCGACCGTGAGTCTGTCTATCACTGTTGGCGCCAAGTGTTGCAGATGCGCAAAACTTACAAAGACATCTTTGTGTACGGTGACTTTGAGCTGGTGGACGAAGAGAACGATAAAGTCTTCGCGTATCGAAGGACGGCGGAGAATGGAGATGCTGCGCTGGTCATTTGTAATTTCTCAGCTCAAGCTGTAACGTGGAAGACGACGAATAAGCCCCAGGAAATCTTGATTAGTCCGACTGGAAAGTCTCTAGAAGACTTTGGAAATGGAGAGATTCGCTTGGCTCCTTGTGAAGGAGTTGCGGTGATTCTATAGAGCAAGCTTAGAAACGATAAACCGGTACAAGAGGAAGAGGAGGTTTCTGTCGCAGAAATTGGGATACAGACAGACTTTTCTCAAGTTGTTTCTATAGCAAGCCATTTCTCAACCACTGTCCATGGGTGCCAGCTAAAAAAAACCAACGGCCAATACATGTGAAAGACAGACGCTTCCTACAAACTCTGTTGCATACGACCCTGGCTTTACTCAGGATTGATCAGCAAACCCAGCGCTTTACTCTCCTCCATAATCTCCCGCGCCTCTTTACTGGAAACGTCCATGTCCTCCTGGATCAAGCGAGCAGCAAGCTCAGGGACCAACACTGCCTGAAGAAACTGCATCGAGGACCGTCCATGAATAACACGGTCAGTTACAGGTGCTTCGTGCAGCGCTTCTGTGAACTCCCGCTGGAGATAGTCGGACATAATAATTAGCCCTCGGGGTCCGTAATAGCCGGGGTCTAGATTATCCTCCTTCTGCATCGTCCTGGGCGCCGTGCCAGATTCGATCTGTTCAGCGTAGATACTGCGAAAATAAGATGGCTCGCCGTTGATGACCTTTAGTAAGAACTCGCGATGCTCTGTGCATCGATCTTCGAGGTTATCCCACTGGATTGTCGGATAATGTCTCGAACGCCATGTGTCTAAAGCTTCCTGCTTTCTATGTTTAAAGTGAAACGCTTGCTGCTTTCCCGAGTCCAGCCGTCCCCCTCTGCAGAAATCCCTTAGCAGTGCCTCTTCGACGGGTTCTCCGCACCACGGGCACACTGCTATGTGCTCGTTGGGGCTCTCCTCTTCTTCGCCCGAGGCTTCGCTTGCTGGGGTGTCGTCTCTCAGGGATTCAGCATCCGATGGCGAACTGTGTAAGTCCTCAAAGCCGTTTTGCTTGCTGTCTTCGTCGACGTCCGAAAGATCGGCTGGCATCATGAACTTTGCGCGAGGCGGCGATTTCGGTCTTGGTTCCTCCTTTTTGGTCTTCTTAAGCGGCTTCCAAACCGACTTCTGAAATCTCGAATTACGCCCTGATTCGGAGCCTTGCGATCCTATCGATCCTCTTGATCTTTGTGACCCCTGTGATGCTGGGTCTACACGTTTGAAAACGGCCTTTTGCTTGGGCGATTCGAAAGCATCAGAAAAGTTGGTGCCATCGTCCTGGGAAGGTTTCTTGAGACGAGCAGACGGCTTCTTTAGCGGCGATGAGGAAAGGTCATCCTTCGGAGCTGAGAATCTGACCTTTTGAGATCTTTTTGGGCTGACCAATCGGTCTGAAGCACGGATTTTGGTTGCTCTATTGGCGTTGTCTTGCTGGGCTATCACGAAGTTAGTCAGACCACGAGACGTAAAGATAAGACATCGAACCTTTCTTCGCCTGAGATCCTTGTGAATTGGCAGAACTTCTCGCCCCGTAGGTCGCAGTACCACTTTTCCTCTTTACAAAGCCACGTTCATCTGTAAGGTGGTCACTTGAAGCAGGAGGCGTCTTCGATGGAGTGGCTCGAGGGGATTGAAATCGACTTTCATCGTCTAACTTCCTTCGCTTATTACTTGTAGGACGTGCTTCATCATACTCCTCCGCGGTTGAGCCTGTGGTTTGCGAGTAAGTTGGATTTCTCGTGCCTTTTCTTTGTGACTTGTCGTTTGAGGCCCTGAAAGTGGTACGTTTGATACCACCACGAGCGGTCTTCTCGGGCTCAGATTCATCGGAGGATCCCGCTGCTGACTGATGCGTTGAGCCGTTAGATCTTGAGAGCTTCTTTAGTGCAGGCGGAGGGTCTTCGTTGTCATCGTCGCTACTGCCGATGGGTGCTGCATCGTCGGCCACTTTCTGCTCAAGTTTGCGCCTCGTTTCCCCATTTACGATGCTCAGCAGCGAGTCTGGTCGTTGGCGGTTGCTCATGCCTATGCGTCGCAACATTATGACTTATCGTAGCCCAACGAAGAGCACAGAAGTTGAAGAGAAGACAGCACTCGGCCCTCACTGTTGATGACTGGATGATCACAGTGCAGCTGGAGTGTACCCGAAATCGACTTAGAACTGAGCGTCCGTCGCCGTTCTCACTTCAGTATTGGGAATTGTGGTCGTACGGTGAGCTAACAGTACAAAACATAAACAATAAGTGACCGTTTTCTGAACCGAACATCAAGCGATTCTGCAGCGAACTCAAACAGAATAGGTGCTACATGTATGAAGCACGCAAGAGTCCGATGGCTGCGGACGCGTTTGCCCAGCGCGCTTTAATGGGTGAGGATCGGATGCCCCGCGGGCCGTCAGTGGATAATCAGACGCACTCCACTGGGAATTAGCGCGTCGGTCACTGAGAAACCCTTTGAAGACGGCCCATAATTGACATACCTGAACTAACCGGGTCGCCCCTCTAACTTCGTCGAAGCTTCAACCACAACATACATTACTTGGTGGACGGCCGCATTTGCGCTCACTTTGGGCGTACCAGGTGTTTACTGAGCTCGTTGTGATATCCTTGTTGTGCCTGGATAGTAAAGCACTCTAGAGATGGCTTTGAACCGCAAGTATGCTGCGTTGCCGGATTTAGTGAGCTTGCACTGGGTTGCGAAGCTGTTGCTTTGTTCTAATGATCTCCTAGGATTCCGCCCCGGATATCTACGAAACTCCCGACCTCACCGACGATAACTCCACAGTCCCAGTGAGTCAAGCGATATCATGAGTTTGCTCTTCACTAATTAGAGGTATAGACCACGGCAGCTCGAACGCAATCCGACGATGAGTTCTACGATGTCGAAGACGATACTCCCGGCATTTCGCGATCACGACTTCGAATAGACGAGGCACGATCTCGATTCTTACCCGCAAACGTAGACGCCAATAGCGTGGATTTTTCGGATCGAGTGGATGGCAAGCGCAAGTCATACAAAACGTCAAGCCGTCGACAACGCATTCTCCGAGATGGGACGGAAGAGCTGGGTGACTTGTCCGACGACGATGACGAAGAGAGCCTCGAACGACGGATTGCCCGCTTAAAACGAGAGGTTGAAGAAGCGAAAGATGAATACGCTAGACGAAAGGCGGCTTCTTCGACTCAAGGCGATGCTCCCGTTACTGACGAGAGGCTGGTTTCGCTGAGCCAAGTTCTTCAAGATATCTCAAAACCTGCAAGCAAAGGGATTACGACACATGCCACAAAACCTTCTTCAGACTCGAGTCAGGAGGAGTCGGCGGGACACCAAGGGGGCGACAACGCAACATACACTGTGACGTATGCGCCAGCATACGAACAAAGCCACACGCTGGCTAAAGCTGCGGATTTCGATCGAAGACTGTTGATGCTAGAGAAAGGCCTTGGGATCAGCTCGTCCTCGATGCCCGAAGCCGACGCGACTGGGCTTCCCAGAGCGATATTACCAACCCTTGACTCCATGGCAAAGCAGATCTCGACCCTAGCCGAAGCATCCACCGCTAACCTAGACGCCATTAGCCGTCGAGTGAGGAGCTTGGCTTCAGAGCAAGATAAGTTGAACGATGCTCGCGAGAAAGCCAAGAGTTTGAGAGAAGAGCTTGGTAGAAATGCACCTGCTACTCTGTCCGAAGATTTAGATCAGGAAGCTAAAGTCAACGCTCTCTATGGCATCCTCCCGATTATCGAAAACCTTACCCCTATTCTGCCGCCCCTTCTGGATAGATTACGCTCTTTAAGGGCCATTCATGCAGATGCCGCGACAGCCGGCGAGACGTTGGATCGGATTGAGAAACAACAATCAGACATGGCGGCAGAACTCAAACAATGGAATCAGGGACTTGAAAAGGTAGAAGCGGCCGTCAGAGACGGAGATGTTAAGACAAAGAACAACATGCAGGTCATGGAAGAATGGGTGAAAGATCTTGAGGAACGAATTGAAGATTTGTAATAACGAAGCATTGTTTAGATACCCTAAAATATTTTCTTGATATCTAATTATCTGAATCGGTCACGACTTGTCTTTTTATTGCCATCATACAGGAATCTACTAGAATCAGCACCACAGTGACTTACTACTTCGCACGGTGGGGAGGTGAGAGTCGTACGGGGCTCAAGTGAGGCGTCGGTGTAAAAATTTCCCGTGTTGCCTAAGGTACACAGCCACGCCGTACTTTGGTGGGGTGAGGGCTTCGGCACACGAAAACCCTGACAACCTTCACCAAAAAGTTCGGCCCTATCAAGCCCCAACCTACAGCTCACGCCCACGACCGCCGACACCCAAATCTACAAACAGTACGGTCACCGATTCCGATTAGACGAAACACGTCAGCTCACTAGACACAGGTCGCAAAAATGGATTCCTCTAAGGCTCCTGTCAAGCTCGTCAAGGTTACCCGAGTCCTCGGCCGAACCGGTTCGTCACGATAGCCGTTCTCAATAGCAATTCGAGCGCTCGATCTAATGATGTCTAGGTTCTCGTGGTGGTGTCACCCAGGTCCGAGTCGAGTTCATGGACGACCAGAGCCGATCGATCATCCGAAACGTCAAGGGCCCAGGTACGATACGACAACCACAAAACATATGAAGATGGAATATGGTACTGACTGTCAGCTCTTAGTCCGTGAGGACGACATTCTCTGCCTGCTCGAGTCTGAGCGTGAAGCCAGGAGACTGCGATAAATTGCGTTTGGGTGTAGGGGGCTCGGACGGTGGACAACGGAATGGTCTTTGCATGCTAAGGCGAGCGCGCCTTGTACTGGGATACGACCTGGGGCTGCTGCATTTGCACCCCGGTTTCATTTGTTAGAGGAGTCACGGATCTGGCATTGCGAATCCAGAACAATTCTTCTGCAGCATGGAATCTGACTATGAAAAGTGATTTACTTTTAACGAGGTCTCCCCCAGAGTTGATATGGACCTTCTGCCAAAATCGATGCAAGCTTACGATCACGTCCTGCGTTCATTACTCTGGTGGTTTCTCATGTCGAACATATTCTTTTGAACTCGGGCATACTGATGAGATTTAAGCGGAATAACTTCGCGCTGCTCGAAATCATCGATCCTGGGGCTCAATCACGTGAATGGGGTTAATTTAAAACCGGCGGGGAGCAGTTATCATTTTTCTTTCTTCTTTAACAACCTTTTCGCAGGCCCTGCTGATATTCTTTTCTTTCGTCCCGGTAAGCCAAACCAATTTTTCACTTCTCATCTATTTGGAATGATGCTTTAATAGCATGTATTACCTGAATACACTTTGATGTACCTTTTATCACCAAGATCTCTGACCCAAATCCTCCCTAACCCTTCGTTACTTTCGACTCTTGGCGTGAACAAGAAGCTAACGCCTGGAAGAATCCACTTAGATAACCTGGCTTAATACCCAACTGTTCCTTAATACAATGTCCTCCGCACCGAATCCGCCTCTCGACCAGTTCGACGTACTGTATTTCGCCGGCGCCAGCTCTTACACGGGGAAAGATTGTGAAGCCTTTCCTGCAACCATGTCTTTGAAAAATCTGTTCCTAGAACTTGAGTCCAAGTATCCTGGCATTCAAGCTAAGATCCTTGACTCTTGTCTTGTCACTGTCAATCTTGAATATGTGGATGCGACAGGCGAAGAGGGCTTTGAAGATATCGTGATCTTGGCAGCGGATGAGGTTGCTATCATCCCGCCTGTCAGTTCTGGATAAGGCCCTTTATTTGAAATGCGTAGTGGCTTGCCAGTAATGGCCGAGATATTTTCCTAGCTGGCGGAAGGAGAACTGTAGTTGATCTGAGCGCAAGACAACGTAGTAGCCCGTACTAGGGGTCCTCGCTCGCTGGTTGCGTTTGTCGATCCTCCTGCAGTAGAGGTTCTTGTTCACCAGTTTCTCGTCCGGATGTCCTCCACCGGGGATGCTTCCAGAGCCGGCACCACCCTGGACGTTGCTCCGAGGGTCGCCGGAGGCTACGGATTCCAATGACCAACAGATACACTAAGAAGAAGAAGACAAGGGTCGATATGATGGAGATGATGGTGGACAGGCTCGTTACCGTCGAGGACTGGCATCCAAATGGCCTCGTCCGGATCTCCCATCTCTCCTGCCAAGCCGGGCAAATACTCTCCTCATAAGCGGGTGCTAGCAGCGGGATCTTGTGCGAGTTGGGAACGCAAGACCATGTCTACATGATTGATGAGCACTGATGCCGTGGGAGTCCAGTATTGGAGAGTAACTCACGTAAGGACACCAGCTGCATTGGCGAGTATTCAGGCATCCTCCGCAATCGTTGTGAGACCAGCATTGCCAGAAATGTCTGCCTTGGCTTCCGCCGGAGGCAAAGCCCGCCCGGAGGGCTTGTATCTCAGATGGTGATAGGTTCATGATAAGGCCTGTATCTGATTGTCAGGTCTCGGATCATCGTCGGTGAAGCGGTGTTCATCTTCGCCAAGACAATTAGGCTGGGACGGGGTGCGGGGGAATCAGCCCGGTTCCGAGCCGAGCCACTGCCATTGAGCTCTTATCGTCCATCTCTCGCCAAGAGGACGAAGCGGTTGTTTTGCAACGAGTAATTAAATGCAATTTAAATTCATCATTAAAAACTTGATCACAATAGTGCGGGACGAGCTTATATATAGAAATGCCAGGCCCTGCCCGTATCCAAATCCCGAAAATCGACGGCAATACGATGGAGCTCAACTAACTGGCTACCAAAACACCAAAATATCCGAGACTTACGGGTGAACGCCATCGCTATGTCAACAAGCCAAACACTGCAGATTCTCTCGAAGATTACCCAGAATTGGAGCCCCGCCCATGAGCACGAATAGTCTCATCATCATCCTCGTCGTCCTCATAAGACGCCAACATGCCACTGCTCTCTCCTTCTTGGGCGTCAGTTCCATCTGATGTCCGGATCCCTTCAATCTTCTGAGCGAGCTTCGCACCCTCCTTCTTACCTCGCTCAACATTGATGAACCAGATCAGGGGGGCTGGGAAACCCACCAGAGCCGCGAGAAACCAGAAAGCAGGTCGAATGCTACCACTCTTGTCGATAATGGCTCCGACGATGGTTGGGCCGAAGACGCTCGAGCCTTTGTCTGTAATGGCGTAAAGAGCGTAAAAAGCTGCCTCGGATCCTGGAGGAATGAGCTCGCCATAGAGAGAACGGCAGTACCCGCTCAGACCACCCAGAACGAAGCCATACACGGCTGCCAGAGGGTACATCTCCCAAGGTTGTTGCAATCCTATCACGCCCCAATCCTGCACAAATCCGAGGTAGCCTAGCAGTCCATAGATGGGGATGAGTTCGAACAATGCAATGCAGACCAAGATAGTCTGGTGTGGTTGAAGGTTGAGCATCCGCGAAATCCATGACCAGCCAAATGCGCCAACGACTCCAGCCATGGTCGAAATTACGTTAATCATCCCCAGCGCCCATGGTCGCATGTGTAGCTGCGTTTTCGCGAACAAAATGGCTGTTGATGAGGTGGTAGCGATGGCATCTGAAAGAAGGAACCAGCCAGCGAGAAACAGCATAATATCGAGCAGTCGACGTGCCTGGTGAATGGTGGTAAAAAGTGACTTCCAGGAATAGATAATGTACGAAAACCAGGTCTGAGGCCCCTTTCTCCCGTCTTCTGCGATGGGAGGCCCCGGTCTGGGTCGCAACCACATGGCTGCTGGAATTGTGAAGATAGTCCACCATAATCCGACCAAGAAGAGAACCACTCGTTGAGCCCAAGTTGTGTTATGCATCGCAATGAGAATACCGATGGCACAACATTGAAGAAACAGGGCCGCGATGTAGCCGGTTCCAATGCCGACAGCTGAAATGCGCGTCGACAGTTGCAGCTCTTTGGAAGTGATCTCTGAATGGGTCGCTGTGCGCTTCAGGGGCTGTTCTTCTGCTGCTAACAATGCTGATGTCGAGCCGACCCTGGCGGGAGCAATGTTACTTATGGGGTCATCCAAGACTCGCGATTCATATTCCGAAGCGGCCAGGTCTGGTGTTCTGGCCGCGTTGGCCTCGATGACCTCAGGATGATATCGTACGAGAAGAGGCAAGAAAGAATTCAGGAGGACAAAGGAGGCGCCGAAGGATGTGTTGGAGACAATCGTGAGGAGTGCACCAAGTAAGAAAGTCCCCTTGCCAATGAAGATGTAAGCCATGACAGCGCAGCTACCAACCCACGCGAAAGTGAGAAGTAGCTTCTTCCTGTAGTTGCCGTGGTCCGCTGCGCAGCTAATGCTGACGACCAACAATGCCTGTATGAGGACGCTCACAGAGAAGGTGTACATGGCGAAGCTCGCAGTGTTGATCTCCATTCCCAGCACGTAGACAATGCACTGGCCGTCATCCTCGCCCTTGCTGTCGCTCGATCCGCACGGGGTTGTCCGATCCTTGAGGAGAACACCGTTTTCTCGAGCGAGCGTCTCGAGAAGGATTGGGATGAACGAGCCTGTAACATATGGTTAGCTCCTCACGAGCGTCTCTTACTTGTCGAATGCATAGAGCCGTACCAATCCCACAAACTACGTACGTCTCCGCTGCGAAAGCGTAGCTGTACCATCCTAGAAGCTCCTTTTGGCTGGTCGGACGAGCGTCATGTCCGGCGTGTTGCGGCGCGGCGCGGCGTCGCAGGTCCTCGCTGCTGCGGGAACTCATGTCGTCGTCGTAATCAAACTCGTCGTCACTCGAGGATCGCTCGTCATCTGCCTCGAAAGAAGAGGTGGCGAAGGACCTAAAGGACCGTTTGGATCGTTTAGACAGGACCGAAACCTCCGACCAGAGGCGTTGTCCGTCCAGTGATGGACGTCGGGGCTCTTGAACGACGTGTGGCGGCATAGCTCTCCAGTGACGCCCAAGATCCTGCGCACGTGATTGTCACACGGACAACAAGAGCTGCGCCCGGGCAGGCAACCTTACTAGTTGCAATCGCCGCCACTCTGCTTTGCTGGAGAATTCAGCGGCGGCCACGATTCACACGGCACGCCATACGCTTGAGCGAAGGTGTATGTGTGTGTTTGTGCCTTTTATTGAGAAAGGAACGAGGACGCATCCCGTCTGGACAACGCGAGCGAAAGTCGACAATAGCCGTCGACAGAAAGGGAGATGGTAAAATCAATAAACCCACTCTGGGGGACCCGACCCTGGCGCCCTCTTAAACATGGCTGGCACCCGACTCTCTCGTTTCGTCAGGACCCTGCCAAACCTGCATAATGAGGCAATGCCCAGAGCGAAATGGGACGGCTCGAAAAGGTCTACGCTCAAAGGGGGAAGACACGGCTCTCTTGGTGACAAGTGTCGACACCTCCCATTCGTTATTCCTTGGCCTATTCATGTGAGATAGTCGGATGCGCGCGCTGGCCGAGTGCGGATCGCCATGGTTGGGCGATCCTTGGGCTCTGCCCATCAGCCAAGACCTTCCAAAAGTACGGGGCATCGAGGGCACTAGGGCGGCAGTTCGCAGGAGTTTGTGTCCAGCTGATGTGGGCTGCAGTTGCCAGCATGCGACACCCTCAGGGCACTGGCGACGGAACTATTGGAGGCTCTCGAACATGGTTTCACATGGAGCGCACATCTCAGGGAACATGTCGCTCAACAGGCAATCGGTGGATTTATTGCGCCGCCAGGCCTCCATGAATGAGGGGGAGTGGAGTCGGGGGGGAGGACCCGGAGGGCTCATCTGAGACCCTCACGATAGGCGATCTGCAATCCCCAGAATGACAGACAATCGAAGGTCTTTCTTTGAGCCACTATCGACTAAAGACTGCATGGAAGCCAATGAGGCACGGGTTCCGCCGATCGAAATGGTCCAATTGGACGGGCCTTCTAGGTTGTAACGACGAGCAAACGGCGGCTTTGAGTTCGATATTTCAATGTCAACATGTTCATGCTACACCTGGAAACTTAGCCTGCCTTCGCCGCTCAATCGTTAGCCCCAGAAGATCCGGCGCAGAGTATCAAGTTTGACAACACCTTCATCTTGATAAGGTCAGGTTTGGTGAGATGCTGACGACACTTTATATCGCAATTTGTCACGAGCGACAACAACAGCCCAGAGATATGCACAAGATCTTAGGTGGAAGACAGGGTGATTTGTGCAATTTGCGGTGTTGTTGAAGATGGCAGTAGAATTCTGACTGAAGCGAAAAGTTAGAGGGAAAGGTATCATAGGTATTCCGCAAACCGACTGGCACCACCTCGAGTTCAAGACTTATTTCCAAGCTCCGGCTCAATCCGGGTCCACGAGTCTCTTCAATCTCATTTCGCTGGGCAGCTCACTTCTTGAAAGCACTAAATAGTCGAGCCTTCAGCTTGTCGGCCAAACCCTGGTGTCCAATAAGGACTGGTTTCTCTGACTTGCCATCTGTGGACTCCCTGACCTCTTCGCCGGACGGCTTCTCCTCGTTACCAGCGCCGCCGCGTCCGGTATGGAAGGGTCTACTGTCCTGGCTAGGTCGAACAGCGGCTTCGGGGATCACGTCGCCGTCGTTGCGGGTTACAGCCTTGGTTCCGGCATCACCAATGTTGCCGGCGCCTATGTGCAATACTTTATTAGTTGGCTTTCTTTTCCCAGTAAGCGTTGAAGTGAGGGCTCGATAAGCATCAGAATTTCGAGAGAGGCAAGAGATGTAGGTTAGGAATGAGGCATACCTCCTCGACCAGAGCTATACGCGCCATCACCATGGCTCCCTTCTACACCAGCTCGGACAACCTCGCCATCGACGTATTTGGTATCGTCGGCTGCTAGGTTGCCAGCACCTCCACGACCGTGGGAAACTTCGGCTGTCATGGTTGTTGATATCGAGAACTGAAGTTGATATGAGCGGTTAAGGGAGCTGCTGACTGGTCAAATTGAACAGACGACGATGATCTGAAGAATTTGATGACAGAAGAAGAATGAATCGGAGGTTAGCTGACGAGAAACTTGTGCATAAGACGCGGGCGAATGCGTGCGCGATTGAGGTACGACGAGTCTTATAACTCTCTCGCCCCGCGGACTTGGGAGGCTACGTTCGATAAGACGAAGTATTTGGTCATCCTATCATGAACTGAGAGTGCTCCGTGCTATCGGGAGCCAGCCGTTATCAGTCACCGGAGACAAATTACCCTGTTCAGTGGGATGATTCCCTGGCGCCGCAAAGGAAGCTTGGACAACAACCAGTGAGGATAGGCCATGCTTGTGGTTACGTATCCGAATTTGGTGAGACGCTAAAGCCTTGGCGGAGCTGAACCTTGCCGTATCAGATGGCTTGCGATCTCCACGAGTCTTCGGGGAACCAGCCCTGGACCAACGTCAAATATCGTCGGAGCTTATCGGGGACCGTGCATTACACAGAATCGCTAATACGCGTAGGTGGTGTGCTGCGTAGGTACCTGTCCAGCCGTGGGTCGAAGAAACGAGGCGGAAAGGGAAATGACATGTGAGTTTGCTTCAACGCGGGGACGTGGGCTAGTGCTTGGAGACCACCCCAGATGTCCGGGTGCCTTTCGAAGATGGCTCACTTACTGAAGCAGGCAAACGTATCTTCTGTTGAGAAGTGTCCTCGATATTCGATGCTCTCGACGGGAGAACATACAAGATACCCTCTTGGCGAGTCATGGGCTTTAGTAATCAAATTGCGAATTCGGTCTGCCTGGATATGATAAGATAAGAGTTGGGTTCGAGTACTTCGTGCGCGGATGTGGTTCTTGAGAGCTTCTGGACGGCATATTGGAATAAAAACACCGATTGGTCGTGCTACAAGGGCTAGCAGGTGATGAAGAGACTCTGACGAAGAATATACACCATCCTCTGACCTTTCATTAACCTCCGTTTCCTTTACCACCTTGGTGGAAATTCTAATCATAGCTGATGCCTTCTGTCGAAAGTCGGAAAGTTCTGGCTCGCTTCGACAAAGACTGATAGAGTACTGCTTGGCTCTTCTCTCTAACTTCATCTAGCTTCTCATCGCTATCTTTGAAGCCTTCGTGATTTTGAGCTAGTGGATCTGGTGCTTCAGGTGGCGGTGGTGCAAACCGTATTGGTGACGGGAGGATTTGCGTATCTCCGTTAGCTACCTTGGGGGAGGGTAGCTGTGATTTATAGCGCCTACTTTCTTCACGTCACCCTCTCGATCCACTTTCTCAGAGCCACGGGTGCCGTCGTTGTTATCAATATCTTCGCAAGGCGCATTTTTATAGGTTGTTTGAGCAATTCGAGGAACCTGAGGCATGTCTCGCATTGCGTCCTGGAACTTGTCTCGTTCTTCCTCCACTTTCCTCATCTTATCAACCCCTGGAACAAGGTGCTCTGTTATCCTCAAGAGCTCGTTTTGTAACTCTCGCACCCTATCCCTTCACTCAATCAATGCCTGTCTCGGTGTTCATGGCTACTTACTGGCTTCTGGGTCTGCTTCAAGCGGGACTAATTGCAACCCGGCTTGGACTCTGGCTTCTGTAGCTTCGATCTCTACTATTCCTTTGGCTGCTAGCTCTGCGGCACGCTTGTACATCACCTCCCTGGATTCCAGCTCCTCTTTGCCCAATAAAAAGCCAGTGATGAAAGACGCAGGTGCTTCGCTTGGGAGAGGAGACGGAGGGGAGGGAAGACACCAAAATGACTATCATACGGGAACATATAATTCGGCTGACCCATGGTTGGATGTGATCCGTATGATTGGTGCCTGTGAACACAAGCATGTTGGTGGCTCGGGGCGGCTGCGGATATTCTGGTGCAACACATGGCATCTGCGGAGGGGGTGGATAGGGTGGCATGTTCGAACCCGGATTTGGGATGTAGGAGGTGTGTTTGTATGGGTCATATAGTTGATAATATCTTGGCATGCCGTCCATGTCGATTTTTATCCGCGGAACAGTCTTTGGGGTCTGGATAGGCCGCATGTCGAGTAGCCATCTATAATGGAGTTATGCGGAATTGAAGAGCGCCCCTCCAAGGAGAGAGCAGAAGGTGGCCGTCTTAGCCAACTGTTCAGGAAGCCTTGTCGTCGGCTGCGCCGCTGCAAATCCAATTGTGCGATGTATAATGTCAGACTCTATAAATGAGGCGAGCGGGTGGGCTGCATGGACGCTGTGCTGCGTGATAGCGTTGATGTACAGAGACAATATGTGAGGCAGCAATGTTGCACTTTCGAGTCGATATCTACAGATCGTAATATCGGATATGCTGACGGACGATATTGTCTTGGATTTGTAAATTTTGACCGTTAATCATGGTGTAAATGCTGTGACCAGAGATCGGACTGAGGACGTACATAAGGAAGCTAGACAGCTGTTATTCTCACAATATTGTATAGAGATAGTATCTGATCATGGACTTGATATTTCAAT